>JZSA01006637.1:0-76881 GCA_000956155.1 Cotesia vestalis | reverse complement strand
AATTTGACACTGCGATGGTAGCGCCGTCTGTCAGATCCAATGTAAAACATTCCAAAATCAACAACTACTAATAAATTAAAAATTAATTAAAAAAACATTGTCCAGCGGACAAAATTGTGAATCTAAACCATTCCCAGATCCCCTTGAACACACACAAAAAATTTCATCAAAATCGGTATAGTCGTTTGAGAGAAGTTCAGTGACATACACACTCACAGAAGAATTATATATATAAAGATACTCTGTCCTAATCCCGTAGTGAGGGTCCGGGCGACAGCGAAAGGGCTAAGGACGGTTTGAACCTTGGGCAGGGGTCCGGGCGATCACCCAGGGTCAAATCTAGAGTCTTAGAGCGCGAGGGTCCTGTGGACAGCGCGACTTAGGTAGAAACTGCGGTATAGACGCTCCATATGAGGGTATCGTAGGAATAGGAAACTTTGATAAAAACTACAGTTTAGACGCTCCTTCAGAGGGTACTGTTAAGATTACGTAAACTTTTATGGTAAGCGAGTATGTGTGAAAATTTAAATAAAATTTAATTGTGTCAGATTCAGAAAATAAACTTATAATTAATGTTAAATCTACTTGTTGTTATTTTTGTCAATCGTTAATAATTTCTCTCGACCCTGTGGTATCTCTCTTGCTTGGACCGGTTCTGGAAACCGTGATAAAAATTCCAGTAGCGCCCTTAATTATTAAATTTAAATAAAGGGGTGACCAAGGGACGGAAACAAGCCGTCACGAGCTTTCAAATGCAATTTACAGAGATTCAGTAGGTTATCCCATTCAAAAGTTATTCGAGTAAAAAATTGAAGAAAAATGAATTTTTAAGATTTAAAAAATTTGAAATTCTAGCATTCTCAAATTACTTGACTAATTAAGCTCATCTTTGAACTCGACTTCGGTATTTATTTGTAGAATAAGTATGTTGAGTTTGGTGGAGATCCGTTGCTAATTGTAGACACTATCGTCCTGACAAGTCGCGTTATATCCCATATATATTTTGTGACATGAGGAAATTCTCTTATGTCAATGAACTAACGATTGATTAATTTTCTGACATTTTTTGATTGCTTTGATTATTATGATGATTATATTTTGGCTCAGCTGTTAAAATTTTAGCGATTCAACGCGACTGTGTCGCCCCAAGCGGCCTCTTGATCAGAGTCCGAAGCTCGAGGTAAGACACGGGGAGCGAAACGCGCCGAATTTAAAAAGAATGGACGAATGCGTGATAATTATTGTAGAATGTATGAGAGAGTGAGATAGAGCGATCAGAATAACCCGCGGCTCGAGTGGAGCCAACGACAACCAACACGACATCTGGGAGCGACTACGGCGAGCAAGGATTCAAAATTGAATTGGCCAATGAGAACGACGAGTGACTGACAGCAGCATACGAGGCGCCACCTGAACACGAAAAACATAACTGACCGGTCTATCGACCAATCATCGATCGCTCAGAGGACTGGACGCATCCGCCAATGACGACGGCCGGCTGGAAGAAGCCGTGAGCTGATTGGACGCAGATTGTTAGCTAGACAAGAGAAAAGAAAACACTTGTTGCCGGTGAGACAGCCACGTTTTTTGAGGAGATTCTGATCTGGACGCCGTACCGGAAACTTCGTACGACTTGAGCAATTGCCATTTTGCTGCTTAAATTACGTTGATTATTTTTTTTATTGAATATTTGGATCCATTGAATTGTTTGAAACCTTCAGAGTGTGTAATTATCGCCACTGTAAATTTTGGTGCCCGCCGTTGAAGCCTGGGAAGAACGCTATCGCCGAGATCCCGCCGAGATTCCACCAGCTACCCGCCAATTTTATCCAAGCAGTCGAAACGAATAAGGAACGACCCGAGAAGTCAACGACAGTCGCAGGGTCAGTCTGATCGCGATTTTTTTTTAGCCTTTGGGTGTCTGCACCACTCCCTCGAGAGTTCGCTTAGTTGATTTTTTTTGTTGTTCAATTTTAATATCAAAATTTCATTTTGATTTTTTTTTTTATAATTTATCCTCTAAATTAAAATACATGATAGTCTTGAAGTTAGTCAAAGGTCAAAACTTGCAAAAATCGGGCCACGATTCATTATTGGTTAAAATTTAGGCGCACGCGTAGCGCACTATTCAAATTTCTAGTCATTTGTAAATTCGGTTGATGATTTTTTTTAATTTTTGAAAAATTATTTATTGGTCAGACAAGCGCCTTGTTACTCAAGGGATTAGTGACATTCCTTTGAGGATTATCTCGGTAAGTGTGTGTGACACTCAGAGGCCGGTACTAGCGAGTTTATTTGTGTGTGTGTGTGTTGATGATACCAATACGCGTGACAATTGAATATTGAAATTACGTGTACAAAAATTTTATTTTTATTCAGTTAATTTGTTTTTGTGTGTGTTGCCATTGCCGCTGATCACTTCGGCTTGCTACTGTATTGCACATTTCTTTGTTTGACTTGTTATTATTGTACCTGCCGACACACGTGGGTATTTTGATATTTAACGCCAGAGGAATTTGGAAACTGCTGCGGTATAGTGGGCCCTAGTTTACCTCGAGCTTCAGTTACCCAGCGAACTTAGACGACTTACCGACCGTACGGGTTATCCGCCGCGAGCCCGCAAAATTTGAATTAATTTAGTTATTCGGAATTTTTTTTTTTGGTTGTTCGGAATTTAAATTAATTGGCGAACCTTGCGAGTGCTGAATAATTATTGTATTGATTCAATTTATGAAATTTGATTTATTATTCGCTGATTAAAATTCTGAATTGTACTTATTTGCGCTGATCATTTTTTTTGTATTTTTTTTATTTACTTACTGATTAATTACCGAACTGCAAGTCAGAATTGATAGATTAATTTTTTTTGTTAGACAATTAATTTCTTGCGCGAAATTTAATTCATTACTTGTTGAAAAAAATTATTATACAATTACACCTTTTTGTTGCTTGCGAGTTTCGACGAAACAAATTGAAAGATTTTGGTTACGTTAATTTTGTGTTCTTTTGATTTCTTTTATTGTTACGATTATTATGATGTTTATTTGCGATTGTTTTTGAATAAATTGCCGAGTGAACAGTTATTGCGACTTCGAAATTTTTAACTTCCCGCTAAAAATCTCAGATTTTCAAAAATCGGGAAGTTATTGTTTTCATCCCGTTTTGCAAAAATCGAGTTTTCATCAGATCTCGACGTTTTAAAGTCATAGGATGCTTCCCTGACTACCCCCGCGGTGGTGTGTGTATGTCTGTATGTGTGTGTGTGTGTGTGTGTGTGTGGATGTATGTGACCCTCTTATAACTTTTGAACGGCTTGACCGATTTGATCGCGGTTGGTGCCATTCGAAAGGGCTTGCCCAAACTTAGATTTCCTGGAAATTTGAATCGATTCGGACCGATAGATTTTGAGAAATCGTAAAATAACTACAAAAAAAATTTTTTTAAAAGTGGTTTTTATGGAATAACTTTTAAACGGCTGTACCTATCAATTTCAAAAACTAATCAGCTCTTAACATTAAAAAACCACGTCGATTGCCGCCAATCCGGTCAAAATCGGTTAATTCGTTCGTGAGTTATCGTTGACGAAAGAAATCCGAAAAAAGCGTTTTTTCGGAATGACTCCGAATTTTTCCACTCTGTCGATATAAACTCGAAAATTTTTTTATGAAGCTTAAAAAACTGCGTCGAATGCTGCCAACCGCGTGAAAATCGGTTCATTCATTCAAAAGTTATTGCGATTTGAAAATTAAAAAAATAGTGTTTTATCTAACTTTTGAGCTCGAAAAGCTCAAAAGCATACAGAAGCTATTTTTTTGAGCTCGGAGAGCTCAAAATAATACACAAATTGTATTTAAGAGCTCGAAGAGCTCTAAAACGTCATAAGTGCAATTTCAAGCGTTTAGGTATGGAATTGGCGGGAAGTTGCAGGGATGGCCTTCAGGGTCAACCGTTTTCCTAATTTTTTTTGTGTTGTTATCGACCCGAATTACTTCGAATTCGCCGATTCTTGTTTTATTTGTCGTTATTCGAAATTCCAAAGATCTCTTCGTCCTCGACCCCAGTGTCGGCAAAAGTCTCCATTATAATATATATATATATATATATTTACGTAAATATGAATACATATATAAACTTTTGAACGAACTATATTGTCAGAACATAGCTTAAAAAACTGAGTCAGAAAATGGCTAAATTTTTTAAGAGTTGCGCCATGAGGACGGCTGCAATAGTCAGATTTTTATAAAATCTATTAAAAATTACCGACGATAAATTTCGTTCATCTATTTTATTCAAAAATATATTAAGTTATCTAAATAATCTTAATTGTGCGAACTTTTGTCTTTTTTTCTGTCAAAAGTTTTCAATTCGAAACAAATTCTTTCATTAAAAGCCATTCACGGTATATTACAGAGAATATTGTGTTGCTTTTAAAACCTTTCTTTGATTTATTATATGATCATTATTCCCAGACTTCTTGATTATCAAAGTAAAAAAAAACTATTTTGCTTGGATGGACGATCACTCCGCGGCAAATCATCGTAAATACTTTTTAATTACGTCAAATTAAAGGCCATTAAATTTTCTTGAAGAACTTTCAGAGAAAACAATGATAAAAGTTTTTTTGAAGCCCTTAGACTCTTTTTTAGATGAGTAAAAATTTGGAAAATTTTTTTTTTGGTCGTTTCCTTAGGATTACCCCAGACTCAAACATGATAAAAAATTTTCATGGTCATATCTGAAAACTAAACACTTGGAGCTACAATTTGCTTTTTTGTTGGTACCATCATTTTCCTCGGAGTTACAGCTCGTTGAAAATCACCCAATAATTTGGAATTTTTTAATCCTTTAAATTTTTGATTAGTGTTATTTGTGATCGCACATATCTTTGAAACGGTGAATCTAAGGAACTTTAACTTTATTTTGTATAATTAGGAAAATTACGAATGAATTGAAACAAACCTTAATATTAACATAACGGGCTCTAATAGCCGCCAAAATTTTTGTTTCCTTTGTACTTTCAACTTTTCAACAGTAAAAAAAAATTTTTTTTTGATTTTTTGTAACACGCTATTATGAATAGCAAAAATTAGGTCTACATGAGGTCCCAAGTTTTGGAAAATCTAATTACGACTGGATAAAAACACAATGACAATTAATATTACTTTAAATTTTTTTTTTTTGTTATTTTAACTAACAACTTCCTATATATATGAGTTCTATATATAAATATTTTTTCTCGGGGTGCTAAAATGACAAAATATGTTAAATCGAATTTGTTGTGTACCATTACAATATCTTTATTGCAATAGTGTTAAGCGAATTGCCAATAGATGTTCAATAAATTACAAAAACTGTTTCGTAATTTTCCTAGTTGAATTAAAATAAATAAGAGAGTAAATTAACAAATCTGAGTACTATAATTACTATACCATGGTATGTAATTACTTTCAACACATTTTTAGCAAAAATACTATAAAAACTTTCAACAGTGGAACTTCGCATCACTTTTCACGACAAGCTTTTTCTTAAGTACTAGAAACAATCGTCATCTTTGTCCAGAGTTATAATATGCTGATTTATGAGATCTAGCTTGATTAACAGTGATCTTCTAACATTGTCAATACCTGGATCAATATTTGCTCTAGTTTTAAAATTTCAAATTAGTAATTTTTTTTCGTCGCTACTACCATTCAAACAGCAAATTGAAACAATTATTGGAAAATGATATTCCGCCAGTGATAATAGATGGTGTTGTTACACCTTATGTTGATTCTGTGAAAAGCTTAGGAGTTCAACTAAGTAGAAACCTGTCTTGGAATGCTCACGCCTCAGAAACAGTTCGTAAAATAAATTCAGCATTACACTCTCTTAAAGTGCGAAAAAACATTTTTTCAACTGAGCTTAGAAAGTTGCTAGTCTCGGCAACGATTCTACTGTTTGTTGACTATTGCTCTGTTGTTCTTGTCGATGCGTCAGCTGAAAATGATTTGAAATCGTAACGTGCCATAAATAACTCGATACGATTTATTTACAATCTTAGGCGAGATGAGCATATAACACCTTATCGCAAAAAACTGGGCTGGTTATCTGTCAAATACAGAAGAATGTATTTTTTGACTTGTTTATTCTATAAGTTACTGGATGCCAACAAACCAAGTTATCTAAGAGACGTATTTGTTGAACTGACAGGCGCTCGGATAGACTTGCGGCAGGGAAGCATATCTCTCTTGAACTTCCTCGATTTACAACTATTTACATGGAGCGTTCATTCATAGTAACTGTGATACGACTATGGGAAGAATTACCTAGCAATATTGTAAATTCCAGTAGTCTGGGGGTTTTTAAAAACAGGGTGTTTGACTATTTACTAAATTTGGATCGATGATGGCGGTCTCTGGATAGTTATTTTGACTGCTATTATATACTAATAAGAAGGCCAAATCAAATAAGTTAAGTATGTTTGGGTGACGAGTTGTAAATTAGAGATATTAGTTGAATCAGTTCAAAAATGTTTGAAAATATTGAAAATTTATAGAAATCTTGTTGATATGAAATATTATTTTGTAATATTATTTTTCGAATTTAGATTAAGCATTATGTACTTACATTTCATTTCATGTAATAATATTAGTTTTTAAGTTGTAAATATTTTGAATTTAAAATTGCCATTTGGCCTGTGCCTTGGCATAAATAAACTATCAATAAATCAATCAATGAATCTCTCTCTCTCTCACTCTCGTTCTCTCTCAAGTATACTTCCGTAATTTTTACATACTTTCAGAATCTATCCTATACCTATATCTACTTTTACCTAGTCCCATACTTACGTACAACTTACGTACTCCTACCCTTCATATTTTCTCATTACTTCCCTCGAGTACCCCCCACCTTCAGAGAGGACAGGGGCCGAGATGGACACTGAGAAAATCAGTTAGTCCTGGAAACCCATTAGCTTCACGTAGCTTTTAAGTTACACGCGTGTATTAATAGTTAGATTTATTTAAATAAAAATCATTAAACTTAAATATTTCTATTCGCTCACTTGCTAGCTCTTACATCCCAAATTGCAAAAGTTATTAACAATTAACTAAAAAATAAAAAGGGGTTTAGTTTTTTAAAAATATCTCAAAAACTAATAAATATTTCAAAAATTTTAAAAAAGTTTCAAAAAGAAGAGGAAATTTCTTACTGAAGTCCTAAATCCGGGAATTGTATCACCGATATTTATAATTTTCCTAGAGGGATGAAAATACAGCTGAAAACGGGTGCTCTGGCTTGCGTATACGCTGGCTTATAAGCCTCGCCTACTTTGGACACTTTATTAATCGAAATTATTTTCACATATAAAATATAAAATTTAAGAAATGAAACAATTAGGGGCTTACTGAATTGATAAATGATCAATAATCCACCTGAAAAAATTTTTGCTCACAATTTTTGAACAAGTTATGCAATAGATAATTAATAATTTTTATAACTTGAACATGTGCAATTGTGATAATTGTTAAACTCTATTTAATTTGAGATTTTTTTCCTCTCTTGGAGTAATTCTTGAAAGACTTCAGAATAGATCCCCGTTGAACAAATTAAAGAATTTTTACTTTTAAATTTTTTATTAATAATTTTCGTTGTTGCAAAATTAAAAACTTAAATTAATCATCGACAAAATTTTTTTTTTCAAAATATTATTAATGGTCCGTTTGTATGCTGTCAGAAGCAGCAATCCGGCATCTTCTCGCAAATTATAAATGCAAAGCGCTCCAAATTTCACCTATTACGCTAGTTACATCGGTTTTGGATAAAATTCTTTATCCGGGTAATTGAACAAGTTTTTAAAGGAGAGTCGGACCATTCTTGAGCAAGAGAGTTAACCAAAATTATTTGTCCATACTGGCGGTAGACTTTAACAAGAATTTAAAACTAAATCTGGAGCGACACTTAATCAAGTCAGGGGTGAAAATTAGAGATAAATTATGAAAATTATAGATAATTTTAATGAATTTCTTAATTGTTCAGTTATCTCATTGTCATGGTAATCCACAATAGATGTTGGAATTAATTTTTCATCTAATCACCGCTATTGATAGAAAGTCTCTACAAATGAGAAGCCCAGCCTTCACAATTGAATCTCAAAAAGCAGTAGTGGGGAGCCCCGCCCTTTCTGGACGAATCCTATAGTCGCAGTCTTGCCCAAGAATTTTAGTAAAATTTTCGTTCAGTTACTATAGACTCAACGAAATTATTTTCAGATAAATTATCAAAGAAAGCAAAAAAAAATTTTTTTAATTATTTCAATAGTGATTTCCTTTTCGAACAATAGTATACTTATTTATACACATCAGCAAATATTGCAATTATGTTGTTTGTTAATAACAACAGAACGATTAAATAGAATAGATAATTTTAACTAATGTCACTTTTAAAAACAAAAAAAAACTTTGAAACTCCCAGTCTATAACTTTCAAATTTACGAAATTTTACATCAAACCAAATTTATAGATATATAATTTTCTTAAAAAATAATCTTAGCATCTAAATTAATAAATTATTCACGAAATCAATGAGTCAAAAAGATCTTTAACATTTATTTCACACTCACCTAATTTTAGGGAAAGGAATTAAGGGCTGGCCGCAACGCGCTATATGGTCGGCCTCTTCCTCTAAAAATTTATAAGCCGTATAAATGTCGTACTGACGCTGGCTTGTAAAAGAACGACCACGTTTGTCGCCTAAATTAGCGTTCCATGGCTTCCGTTCTGCCCGCTTTCTCGGCGATTTCTCACTCCTGATTCTTCGCATTATCTCTAAAAAATTTTACAAAGTTTCAACAATTAAATTTCACACTAAGGGCTTTCATGTTACGGAAAATAACAAACATCTGTCAATTATTTGAATATCTTTAGCAACAACATTGTTGTGAGAAAATTGTAATAAAAAAATTTGGAAAACGGTTGACCCTGCAGGCCATCCCTAAAACTTCCCGCTAAGTACGAACTGATAACGTGCAAGAAATTTTTGAAATTTTATCTACTAGTCAGTCATTTACGAGCAAGTCCCAAAAGTTGACGGGGTAGTCTTGGCTTGGCAGAAAGGATTGAGACACTACAAAATGTCCCGACTTTATCAGCCCGGCGAACTACCACCCGAAATTTTCGTTACTGACACTAGCTAAAATAATAGGTAGTCCCGTGACGTCACAAGACGACACGAGGAGGGGAAAAATCAGCTACTATTACCACTATTTTATGTTAAATAAATATCATTACGTTTATTATTAATAATTAACTAATCATAATCTCGAAAATAAGTAAAATATTCATACAACCAATTTATTGTATTTCGTTACCGGATATAATAAATTTAATTAAAGTGTTAGTTTGGTGAAATAAAGTTAAGTTTTGTTATAATTTTATTCGCCAACGAATCTTCATTTATCAACTATCAATATCCACTCTGTGTAATTACACACGACCATCTACAAAACTAATCAAGGACAAAGGACCATCTTTGCAGTAAAATATGTAAGTAATTAAAACAAGTTAACTGGCACACGTGGGAACTTTTGTCTAATAAATTAATTAATAAATCCAGTAAAAACAAAGACAATCAATAATACGCGGGAGCGGAATATCCCAGGGCAGTGGACCAAAATTATAACGAAATCTAGGCGATTATTCTTTATCCGCGAGGTCTAGTGGCCTAGAGAATTAAATTTTTCAAAGAAGCAAAAATTTAGTGTTTCAATACATTACCGCAATTTAAAATAATTTTACGAAATCTGTTACATGCTATACGTAAAATACTTACATCTAAGCGACAGTAAAAAATAATTTCTTCTTTAAAATTAAATACTTTATTTATAATTAACTGCTCATTATGCCATTGTAAAAATATATATATATATATATATATATATATATATATATATATATATATATATATATATATATATATATATATATAAGATTGAATCAACATAATTTATGTATGATTACTTAATTTTATCATAGTTTTTTTTCTTATTGAAATTATCTAGCATCTGATAATGTTTCTATTATTTATTATTTCATGACACTGAAATCAGCAGACACGTGACAATTTTTCGGATTTTTCTTGAAAACTAGTTCTATAGAAATGTAGTTTAAATAAATGACACTGAAGTTAGCAGACATCTAAAAATTTTTTATTTTTTTTATTAATTAAATTACAACTAAAAAGATATTTTTAAAAAATTGAGCTTATAGTTTTTCAAGTTTTTTGCATATGAAATTTTTTTTTAATTGTTTGATTGAAATTTTTTCAATAAAAAATTTCTAAAAATTTTGAAATGTAGGCTAACTTCATTTTCATTTAAATAATTGCATTTTCAATATTTTAAAACATTTGAAGATGGAATTTTTTAAATGAGTTTTCCTTGTTAAAATTTATTTATTTAATCAATTCTATAAATAATCAGATGTCACTCAATTTCAGCATCATTATTTCACGTAAATTATAAAACATAAAAAAAAGTACATCTAATTATTTAATGATACTGAATTTGACAGACATCTAATTACTTTTTAGATTTTTATGACAAGTAAATTATAATGAAAAAAAATTTAGCCAAAAACTTTTACATGTAAAAATTAAAAAAAAATATAAGTACTAATTGTTAAAAAAATTTTTTTTATAAGTCTTTGGTTATAAAAATTTTAATTCAGCAACTGCCAGATATCTGCTAATTTCAGAATAATAATTTATTGTTTTTTCATTAAAAGTATAGAATTACCTCTCGCCATTGTAATAAATTCAATATTTCTAAATAATATTATTAATTTGTTGACACAATAACCGTGACGTGCAATAATTAATTCGCGTTGAACAATAAGGACAAAGGAATGACTCCAACGGCTTTTCAGTTTTTCCACTTGAGCGTCATTACTATTATGATTATGCATTTTTATTATTATTATTTTTATTTTTGTTGCGAGCAAAAGATAAGCTACCATTTGTCGATAAATAAGGAGCACGCTCTTATTCGAACCACTAGAATTGAGGACTACTTTCTAATGGCGTATTTGTAACTAAAACCGCGTTTCACATTATTGGGTGGAGAGGGGATGAAAGTCGAGAATACCCGAGCTACACTCTCCGGTTGCGACAACTATAGCAAAGTACAACGTACATCCACAACGACATCAGCTGTAATACTACCACCCAGTTGGTGCGTAACAGCTGTGCTATAGTACTACCCCCGCGCCATCTAGGATATCTAAATAATATTTGTTATTAAATTCTAGCTGTACTTTTTAAAATGTCATTATAAATGCTACTCAAATTATTAGTATCTGTTCTTAAGTTAATCGTATTATTTCTCTTTATATGAATCATTTCACTAACGTTTCTTTTAAACCAATCATCTTCAATGTCCACAATAGTTGCCATGTCAAATTTGAAATTGTGTTCGGTGCTAAAATGATGCTCAGCTAACGCAGTAGAGTTTGTTTTCAGTATATTAATCGGTTTACAATCACATCTATGTTGATCCAGTCTTTTCTTTAGTTTTTGTTTAGTTTGCCCTATGTAAAATTTCCCACACTCACCCGGTATTTTGTAAACTACTTGAGACTGTTCCCATTTATCAACTTTATCTTTTAACCTTGTATAGATGGAATTCAATTTCACTAAATTATAAATCACAAGTTTTATATTTGTTTTATTGAAGCATTTGTTAATTTGATCAGATACTAAGTTGATAAAGGGAAATCTACTAAACTTTTTAATTTCCAGTTTCTTATCCTGTATATTTTTCTGTCTGATAATTATTAAGTATCGTGTGAATTAGGCCAGGTGGATAGTTATTCTTTTTTAGCAATTTTTCCACCTTGCCCAAATTTTCAGTGTGGAACTGTTCGCTCGGTGCTCGGTCACCAGGCTTGGGACTATGTTAACATCTGATACCCAGCCAGCCTTGGTCGAATGAAAAATCTGATTCTCGGTCGATGCTCGAAGATCAGCTGCCTATCTTGGCCCAATAATCGATCGATCCTCATTCTTTGTATGGGTATGCGGATCTTGTCAACTTTGTGTCGAGAAGTAAAGACAACGAAACGAATTCAGCTCTAGATGATAGAAGAGAGGCATGATAACCAACCTCTGCCATCCAATTCCAGAGTCTGGACATCTCAGTTTTCTTTTAGTATCGTAAACGCTTATAACAAAAAATTTTCTCTCAATTTGCTCTATCGCTATTTCAGTTTAAATTTAGGAGAAAAATTTTTTAAATGTTATTTTTATACGCGTTTGCAATTTCTTCTTAACATTTATATTACTTGAAATATTATGTCAGCAATGATAGGTGGAAATTGGTCATGCTAGATCAAATGTTTTCATAGTAAAAATCAACCCCGTAGACCTGCGTTGGATCAAGCAATCATCACAGCAGTTACTGGTTGGTATTACTTTGAATCGATCAGAAAAGATCTTAGATTAAATGACTTGAATCTTAAGTGCCAGTATAAGAACAATTTCAGTCAAAAGGATTTAGATATCTAGTATATACTAGTGTATAACGATTTCTTGTCAATCCTAACTGAATCGTTATGTCAGCTGTTTATTATATATTAATTTTTAACTTCCCGCTGAAAAAATTGAAAATTTTCAAAAATCGGGAAGTTATTGGTTTTACCCCGTTTTTCGAAAATCGAGTTTTCATCAGATCTCGAAATTTTGAGGTCCTAGAAAGCTTCCCTGACTATTCCCGCGAGGGTGTCACTACGTCTGTATGTGAGTGTGTGTGTGAGTGTGTGTGTGTGTGTCAACCTCTTATAACTTTTGAACGGTTGAACTGATTTTATCGCGGTTGGTGCCATTCGAAAGAGCTTCACTGAACTTAAATTTCCTGAAAATTAGAACCGATCCGGACCGATAGATTTTGAGAAATTAAGAGAAATCTAAAAAAAAATAGGAAAAAAATTTTTTTCAGAAGTGGTTTTTTTTGGAATAACTTTTAAACGGCTTTACCGATCGATTTCAAAAACTAATCAGCTCTCAACCTTAAAAAACCACGTCAATTGCTGCCAATCCGGTCAAAATCGCTTGATTCGTTCAAGAGATATCGTGAACGAAAAAAGTGTTTTTTTCACATAACTTCGATATTTCTTTTAGGATCGTTTTTGGTGAAATAGAATAATTTTAAGAGCTTAAAAAACTGCGTCGATCGCCACCAAGAACGTAAAAATCAGTTGATTGATTCAAAAGATATCCTCGACAAAATATTTAGATACAAGGATTTTTTCAACATTACTCCGACATTTTTTGGAATAACTTCCAAACAGCTCGACCGATCGATTTTAAAAACTAATCAACTCTTAACATCAAAAAATCAAGTTGATCGCCGTCAGTCCGGTCAAAGTCGGTTCATTCATTCGTGAGTTATCGTTGACGAAAGAAAACCGAAAAAAGTGTTTTTCCAGACCCAGTAAACACGTTTACGTCAACGTGACGTCAAAATGACATTGGGCTATGTCAGGATTTACGTAAGATATAAGTCAGGAATGAGTCATATGTGACTCATTATTTCAGACTTCCTGACGTAAGATTCTGACGTAAAAATATGACGTAGTCATGACGTCAGTATTATGTCTCAATGACATTTATGACGTCAATATGACGTATGTGTGATGTCTATATCAAGATAATGAAGTCATTATGACGTAAAAATAATGTAAAAATTGTACCTCAGAAAAAATATTAAAAAAAAAAAATTTCTCAAAAATCAAAAGATTGCAATTTCGGAATCATTTAAAGTGTAGTGGACTTATTACAAAGTTTGAAACACTAGCTTATATGTAAATACTCAATGAAAAATCCTGAGGTATGCTGGGCTCGAACTCGGGTCCTCTCGCGACGAAGTCTCGAACGCTGCTCACTTGTCCAAGTAACGGTCCATGTCATGTAGGAACTAACTTATGTGTTAAACCTTACATGACAAAAAATGCTTATTTCATAATTTTTTCTGAGATTAAATGGATTTTAAGACTTCGAATCGTATAAAATTCAAGTTAATAATTTATATAATTTCATGAGATTTCATTAAAACTCATAAAATTTCATAAAGTTTGTAACAGGGTACACTGATACCCTTGGTAGCTATTACGAACTGTTGTGAGTTCGATAAATTATCGACGCGACACCAGAGCGCGATGGTCTCGGGCATTTTAGGTAGTAGGGAGAGGGGCGATGGGCCAGAGTGAGGACAAGTGAATTGGCAACCAAGAGAATTCAGAAGAGGTTGTGCCACCGAACGTTCCGGACACAATTGGATCTCAGGTAAATATCTAGTCGCACGTCCACTTAGTTGGAACGCGAGCGATGTTTATAATTGTTAATCTAATCTAATTAATAATTTACAATATACTAATCCAATTGTACGTCTAGGAAATATTGCGGTTGGAAAGCAGAAGGAAATCCCCGAGAATAACGAGAGCGACGAGGATGGCAGCAGAGCAAGGGCCGTAGTAATAGTAGGCCGAAGGAGTTCGTCGAATTCTGCAAGGTATCTGGTTATGTCTCGTGGACGAAAAATTGACTGTGGTTTTTACCCGGTCTAACTTCTTCTTCTGGCAAGGTTTTAATTATTTTAGTTAATTTAATTAATTTTATAATTTAATTGATTGTGGTAAAAAAATTTAATTATTAGTTGCTAGAAAATTCTGTGGTCCGATACCCAGAAAATTATTGGATTGACCTTGAGGTGAAAATTTTGATAAGTTTTTACGCGTTGCTTGACAGTGGAATTTATTTAATTATTAAATTAATTGTAGATAAATTTTCGGTTAAATAATTTAAGAACTAAATTTAATCGGCTATTAATTTTATAAGAAGTTGTAACGGGAGTATTTCGCTCTCGTCCAATTGGTCACCCCTTTCCTTTTGAAAAGGGCGCCACTGGGATTTTAGACTCGGTGTCCCAGAAACCGGGGTAGCATGAGAAGGAAAGATCGGGTCGTGAGAAGTTCGAGAAGGCTGCAAATAATACTGGAGAAATTATTATTAACAATAAAAGTATTTATTCAATTTCACGACAACAATTAACAATATTTTAAAATAACTTACAAAACTAAACTTAATCGTGAGAACCTCTCACCTACGTTGGCCCTTTGCCAAAATCTTACAACTAAAATTTCACTTAACTTCTAAATCATAGATCATTACGCATCTATCTTCTATCCTCGTTTTTTTAACCTAATTCTAGACCACTACGCGCCTATTTAGACCATTACGCGTCTCAACTTTAGGACCATTACGCGTCTCAACTTTTGGACCATTACGCGTCCCAACTTAACTCTAATTCAATCATAGACCATTACGCGTCTAGATTCTTAATTTCTAATTGCAAAAGGAAAACAAACTCCTTAATTATTCAATTATCAAAATCACTAACAATTAAAATTCAGTTTAGATCTTATTATGATTCCCAATTTCTACAACAAATTTTTCATAATTCTATCAGTGGTATTAAAATTTAATCCCTCACAAATTTCTTACTAATTACTTCATTTCTTATAAAACTCATTTAGCACTTCCAAAATCAATTAACATAATTAAATTTGGCCACTGGCCTAAATTTAACTTTTCTAATAAATTCCTAAATGACTTAATACAAAATATTGCTCATCGAACCTACTGGAAAAGTTCACACGACTTAACTACGTACTCCCTTTTCTTATTAAAATTTTCTACTAAACAAAACTTATAAATAAATTCCCTGAATGATTATCAATAATTTTCTCCACTAAATTAATTAATTTCGGCCCGGTGGTCTTAAATTTATTTCTTCACAATCTTTAACTTGTAACTAAAAGGTTCTTACAATGTCTCGTGTAGAATTTTGACTCGAAGCTTCTAAAAGTCTATTTCCCTAAATTCCACGCTTACTATTTCCTTTTCTTATTTTTTTTTCTTACTTTAAATAATTGAATAAATAAATTTTATTATAGACAAAATGCCTGTAATTGATGGCCTTAATTTTATAATATTTTTAATGACAAAACTAGCAAATTGACCCTGACTGATGAAATTCTCTAAGTACGAAACTTGCTAACACAAGATAACCGCTCGAAAATTAAATTTTAATTATTTTGGCCTCTTAATAAATTTAATAACTAACTTGGCCTAAAATAACCAAAATTACCTGAGACCTGATTTGGTGCTCCAGCGATGAGACTTTATCCAACAGAGAAATGGCAGGATCAGCTCCCCTGCGTTACTGACTTTCAAGGCTCCCAAAACTCGCGTCCCAAAATTGTATTTCCAGCTTCCAAGATTTTATCCTAGAAAATCCAGCAATTAATTATCTCCAATAAAACAACCGCCAGCCGAATGGCCTAACGACAAGTAAATTTTATCAAAATTACAGGATAATAAAATTCAATCGCTCCGTTCTACTCGTGAAGCCTTAAGAAATCAACTACTTACTTAAAATTCAGAAAATCCCACGCTGGACCAGGTTACACTCACGTGTTCACAAAATTTTACGTGAAGAAAAAGACCCCCTTGACACAACGACCGGCGTTTTTATAACCTCCTCGCCGTGCTCTCGAACTTTCCTAATGTTCCTCCCCGCGCTTCATTTTCCGGGGACAGCGGTGGGGGCTCAGCGATGCGCACGACCGGTGACGAGTCGTACAATTACTTTGTCGCGCTCCGAAGGTAAAAAGTAGCTCTTACTCACCGCTATAGGATAATAAAAATTTAAGTCCCGCGGGAATTCAAATTCCCTGTCACAAAGTAATTGTAAATTTTGTTACTACGCAGTATAATTTTATTACACGTGTGAAATTTCAAGGTCACATTCCTAGCCTTATTAAGTTCACGGTGTTGAAAATAATCGCTAGTTAAAATTATTAATTCTGTTAATTAAATTTTATTAAATTGTTTTAATCTTGATTTGGGTTATGAGTGAGAGAGAGTGAATTAATTGTTTAATCGGCTGTTAATTTTATAAGAAGTAATTGTAAATTTTGTTACTACGCAGTATAATTTTATTACACGTGTGAAATTTCAAGGTCACATTCCTAGCCTTATTAAGTTCACGGTGTTGAAAATAATCGCTAGTTAAAATTATTAATTCTGTTAATTAAATTTTATTAAATTGTGTTAATCTTGGTTTGGGTTATGAGTGAGAGAGAGTGAATTTATTGACGAACAACTTCTGATAAATGGTACGGTTTCCCCTCTATATCGGAAGTTACAATAAAATCTGGTTATTGGAAATACGGCACATCGGTGAAATAATTGGAGGTCACGTGGTCTACATACCCGTGAATTAAGGTACGGTTTTCCCTCTGTTTCGCGGGTATTATTTAAGATATTATTAGTTAAGACTGGAAAATTAATTTTATAGAGTGCGTGTGAGAGTGTTTTATAAATAAATAATTGGTAACACGAATTGTTAATTCTATTAATTTCAGAAGGTTCTCTAATTCTCTCTGCCCTGTAGATTATTTCTCATGTTTCTTCCGGTTTCCAGGACACCGTTTAACAACCTGGTGGCGCCCTTAAAATTAATATCTGAATAGTCTCGACATATTGGAAATTGACATCTGTTAAAATTTAAGGCTGCTATTGAGCGGGATAATAACACACCCCGTTACACTGGCGCCCAACTAGTAAGAATCCAACAGAGAGAGAAGGGAAATTTTGAAATTAATAAAATAATAATTTAAAAAAAAATTAGCTGTTAGATATTAAGATAGGCATAATGAGTGACCGGTTAACTTAAAAAAAATGTTTTCCAAATTAATTGCTTTTCCTGAGTCAGGAATTTGTAAAAGCGGATTAAAATTCGGTGGTCACCTCCAGTAACTAAAATAAGAAATAGCGTCTAAAAATAAATCGATAATTTTGTTTCGCTGTCAAGGTTAAATTAAATAAAATTAAAATTATATTTTAAGTCTCGAAAAAATTCCTCAAGGGATTTTAGTTTCTAACGTAGACAAAGATCAAAAGCGGTGAGTCATTTTATTCCTTTATTTTACTCGCTTTATTAGTTGGCTTTATCCGATTATACACATACAACAATAAACTCTCAGTTACTAAGTCACTTTATAAAACAAGACTACAGAAAAATTTAACACGCGTTTAGTCTCGCTTCGGGTTTGCTTCGCATATTACTGAAGCACTTATACACCGACTTGTTACTAAGCAGTACACAAAGGAAAATTTTACTAATACACAATTAACATCAAGAAAAAAATAATCGACAAGCATGTTACACGCTTATTAAAACAATTTTTTTTTTTCTTTTGTGCACTATGGTGTGTCAATTTTGCCTGAAATTACAAGTGTTATTATTAATAAAGATACAAGTTTCAGTATGCAGCGACTAGTGGGACCTAGAACTAGATCACAAGGTCTAGACGATGATGTATCAATAGAATCTAGACGTGTGTCGTTCGGCAGAGGCCGAGGCAGAGTGTCGCCAGAACTAATCCCCGGAACGAGGATTCAAAATAGTCCTGTGGGGGCGTCTACTCATATCCCCGGGTCTACTGTACCTGCGGGAGAGCAGACACGACCAATCCCCAGGTCATTGAATCAAAATAGTTCTGTGGGAGTTCCTCAAACGAACTCTCTAAATAACAACAGCAAAAGAATATCAGTTGGAGAAATTCCTGGTACCAGTGGCACGCGATTTGGCCCTATATCTACGTATAATGCCAGCACACCGGCAACTAGAACATCGGCGTTGCCTAATATTATGGAATACATACCGTCTTCAGCTAATTTAACAACTTCTTCGAGCAACACAGAAGAGTTAGTTGCACGTACGTATGTTCTGATTGAGTCCATGAATCGAGATCTCGCACGCACAAGACAAATTGTGATGGAGACAGCGAGAGACGATGCAGAAATCAACGAAAGATTATCTAACCTCGACGGGATGGTGCGAGAAAGTAGAGAACTTCGAGAGCGTCAACATCTTCTGCATGAACAACATAATCGATTAGGGCAACAACGAGATCAATTAATACACGAACAAGATCTACGAGCACAACAACAGCGTGAACAAGAATCACGTGCTCAACAACAACGCGAGCAAGAATTACGTGAACAAGATACCCGTGCACAACGTCTACGTGAACAAGAACTTCGAGAGCAACGAACATATGTGATAAACCCAAGAGTTGATAGTATGGGAACAAATTATTCACCGGGATTATCAGATTGGGAAACTAGAAATTCAACACCGATGAGACTAAATTTAAACTCACGAAATAGAGGAATCACAGATAATATTCGAGTTGAAAATTTTGTTCCTCCAGCAGGAACAAACCAACAAAATCCTGTGATTAATACGCAACAGTCTTGCTCTCATATAATGCCAGGAATTTCAAACAATAATGGGCAACCTGTACATGAACAGAAATATTACCGTGGGACCATCCCCGGTAATGATCAACAAACATATTCTCAAAATAATTTTGCTGGAGCAAGTCATCAAATTAGCTCTGTACAATTTCCTCAAAGTCGTTGGAAAGAGATTTAAGACATCATAAAAATGGCAAACATCTCTTTCCCTCAAGAAGGTGTTTCTGCAAAGGATTTTATAAATTCACTGGAGGCAAGAGCACGCCGCGAGGATTGGACAGAAACGGAATTACTGAAGGTAATAAGTTACACGCTGAAAGGCCCAGCAGCACGCTGGGTGGACTCAAACTATTCCAGATGACAAAGATTTGCACAATTTAAAGAAGAATTCCGCAGAGCCTTTGGCAGTCCAATAACAGATCATCAGATAATTATGGACATTAGCCAAATGAGAATGCAACCTGGAGAGAACGTCACTGAGTTTGTACTCAACGTCCAACAAAAGTATCAAGCAATGCAAATTCCACCTCCAGTAGAGGAACAGGTGAATTGTATAAGAAATCACTTGACAGATGAATTAAGATTGATGGTATTTTCTCGCCAAGTATACACGTATGAGGAACTGTTAAACACGTTACACGAAGCGTCAAGATGCGTCAGAGACGCTAGCATCTCGTCACAGGCAGCATTGTTGAGGAAAAATACTGAAAAACCACGCTTTGGCATGATACAAACTTCGGCGGAAGAAATAGAATTCGTTGAAGATATAACTGAATCAACTGGACTTAATGCCATGCGGATGCCTAACTCAGTAGAGTACGATATTAGATATGGAGTAGTGCGACGTTCATCGACATCTTTCCAGTCTAACAGAGCTGTTTCAAATCAAAGAAATTACCAGAGACAACAGATGCCGGCAACTCAAGTTTC
The DNA here is from genome assembly GCA_000956155.1 of Cotesia vestalis. Lineage (NCBI taxonomy): Eukaryota > Metazoa > Arthropoda > Insecta > Hymenoptera > Braconidae > Cotesia > Cotesia vestalis. The sequence continues at coordinate 56,595 of JZSA01006637.1, read as the reverse complement.
TGGTCAATATGCAGTTACTCAGAAATCTCAAGGCACAGTTCCGGCTACACAAAATGGAGTACAATAAGGCCAGCAGAATCAAGACCAAGTCCAGTCAGCTCCAACAATCCAATCACAAGATGGAGGATTAATATATAATCCACGTTATCTGCACGGACCAAAACCGTGTTTTAACTGCGGTGAACCTGGACACACTTTTGAGTTTTGCCTGGGTCCACGTAGATTGGTCTGCAATGTTTGCTGGAGTATGGGTCATCTGCGTGATAACTGTCCTTTCATAATTGAGAAAAATCATCAATCACAGGCAACAGTAGCAACTGTGGTATCTGAAAACAACGGTGATCAACAACAAAAAAATGCTTAATGGGAGCTCGGAGGTTTCCCACGCGCTCGCCAGATATAAATATTGGAGCAGGAAACAATTTAAACAAAACGACGAGTGGATCTAAGAATGAATCGAAATCATCCCCAGAGGGAGTTATAGCATTATTGCAATTCTCGCTCCGTGGGCAGGATTTTTCAGATCTTAATAATTTATCAGTTGTTTCTAACGAAAAAAATAAACGGCCTGGCGAAACGGAAAAATCAAGTTCACAGATTTTAAATGATACTCTCGTCGCCCATGACATCGTTCACTTCGTCAGAATATTGGAAAACCCGATATCCTTGTCTTCAGAATGGGAACCCGATCTCGATGACATTTGTCACTTCATTCTTCTGGAACCAATCCAGGAAGACACTATATCAGATGGAGAACAAAATTCTGACAGTGAGTGGGAAGAAGAGATTGCACCTCTTCTTGAACCTATAGTCGAGGAATCTAACCATGCGTCCTCAACCAAAATATGGCCTCAAGCAGCATTCTTACCGCAGATACTGCAAGGTAAACAACTTCCGGCGTCAGTCATACATCATCTGGCGGCGCGACGAATTTTTAAACCTGGCACTGGTTTACCACCTACAGAAACATCGCGTATTCCGGTCTCAGTGTGGATTTTTGGACTGAAACTACAAGGTATATTAGATACTGGTAGCGAATTGTCATATATTAATGCTAAAATATATGAAGACATCAGAAATTTGGCTAGTGGTGAACTACAAGATGACCAGACCAAGAAGGGCTTCTTGCTAATCACTCTACTTGCAAAAGTAAGGATGGAGCCCCCTTCATCATTCAAATTGGGTCTGTAGCTGGTGAACAGTATTTTAGTGTTTTACCAGACTTGGGGTATTCAATGGTCTTAGGTGTGGACTTCATGAGGAAATTCGGCGTACAAATAGACTGCAGAGACTGCACATGGAGATTCGCGGATGCTTCTGACATCTTCCTGTTTCAGCCGATAATTTGCAACAAAGATAAAACACATGTGTGTGCAATGTCATTGGTACAAGAAAAAGAACTTCAAAAATTTTTAGAAGTTGAATTAAAAAAATTTGATGAAGTATCAAACATCGGAGCCACTAGAAACGAAGAACTACAAACGAAGGACCTGACGCCTTGTCTCGATTATACATAGATGACTCTCCAGAAGACTGGATGGAGGTCAAGGAAAGACTCAACAAAGCAGAATTTTTACATATCCAAACGCTAAGTTGGTATGACGTCAAGTTTAATAACGTCAGAAGGCGTCCCAAAGACTTCTTAGATTGGAAAATTGTGGATGATCAGCTTTATTTTCGCAGACCCGATCCCCTCAAGGAGATCGTGGGCGACGAAAGCCAATGGAAAAAAGTTTTGAAAGACCATGAAGTCCTGGAGGTCTTAAAAAGACACCATGAGGAGCCAGATGCTGGTCACATCGGACGAGATTGGATGTACGAGCGTCTAAAAGTTCATTTTTATTGGCCAGGTATGCACAAGGATGTTGAGGATTTTGTTGAAGCTTGTGAAACCTGCAAGCGAGTGAAATATAAACAATCCTCGCCTAAGGCTCCACTCAAGACGAGACAACCGATAAAACCGTGGGCGGTGATAGAGGCTGACATTACTGGACCATTCCCTAAATCAAGGAGAGGCCACAGTTATGTTCTTGTCGTTCAAGACCTATATACCCGGTTTTCGGAGTTTTACCCGTTACGTCGAAGTACAGGAAGTACTATCTTAGCCTGTTTGAAAAAATTATTCTCCTCAAGAGGTTATCCTATGTACCTGGTGACTGACAATGGCACGGAGTTTGCTAATTCACAATTGAGAGACTATCTTCAGGAAGTTGGCGTACGCTTTTCCACGATAGCGGTATTCCATCCTCAAGCAAACCCGGTCGAACGCATTAACAGGACTCTCAAACCTATGATCCGTGCGTACATTGCAAAAGACCAGAATTTTTGGGATGAACACCTGGGTGAATTCCAACTAGCATATAATAGTGCCCATCATTCATCTTTAAAGATGTCTCCATATTTCCTGGTCCACGGACAAGCACCTAAACTGGCTGGTGTCATGACAGAGTTGGAATTAACTGATATCGAGTTCACAAATGATGAATAGCCGAAGAGAATTCAACGTCTTGAGGAGCTTCGACGTAAAATTGAACTTAATATGAGGAAGGAGAGTGAACGACAGGAAAAATACCACGGGGTCAAATTCGAAATCCCGAAGGTTTCTGTCGGAGATTTAGTTTATTATCCTAATCGGAAATTGAGTAACAAGGCCGCGGGGTATAGCGCGAGTCTGGGAGTTAAATATTTAGGTCCCCTGGTTGTGTCTAGAATTATAAGTCCGCTAGTTGTAGAACTAAAAAATGATAAGGGGAAGGTCTTGGGACAACATTATGTTCCGGATTTAAAAATTCCTAGGCGTAGTCGCCGCGTAGTTAATAGAAATTCTAGTAATAAGGATGGTAATTATTGAACTCAATACTAATTAGTTTTGCTTACAGATCTATGAAGAGAAGACGAGTGGAATTTTATGTCCGTGGTACGCACCCGGATGAGGATATGGTGGCGGGGATAAACGTTGGCGGAGAAGCTACGAACACTAATTCGGTAGCTGTCCAATGCAGTCTTCAGGCGGAAGACCAAGTTGAGCAGGACTCAACGGTTCGAGAGTCGGCTCTCACACGTCTTGGTCCAGTACCAACACCTGGACCTTCAACTGTGACAACAGGGATCCCCTCGGTTGTAAACCCAGTGGGAGTTGTCGCTCAAGGAAGGCTTTACCAGGCAGCGATTAATCCGGTTCCCTCGATGGAAGTTGCGCCTGCTGGTTTTGCTAGACCATCAGTGTGTGACCAAGTTGGAGACGTCAACCGTAAGACCGGCCAGAAATGTCTCTCTGAGAGATCAAAATGGCATGGTCTGACTCCGAATCAGTCCAGGATGGCGAGACGCCGTCTTAGCTTGAATAAGGCTCTAGAGAATCCGGAGACTAAGGAGACGAGACTGTGGGAGTTGTGGCTTAAGGCAGCCACCCGAGAAGAAAAGGTTCTCTATGGTAGGCCGACACCTTTGGGGCCTATGGTGTTTGATGCTGATCGAGGACGCCAGGAAGTGGGATTGGAGACACTTCCGAAGTCTAAAAAAGCATGTACCCAGGTTCCGACTTCTCAACCTAAGGTTTTATCTCCAGCTGCGCCGGCTAAAGCGAGTTCCCCAGTAAAATCAGCATCAGAAGGATGCTCAGCTCCGAACAGGCGGTCTCATGTCCAACTAGGAGAGGACCCGGGTCAGAAAAACCCTGTCGAGAAGTCTTCACATGATGTCAACAAGGAGGCGCCGAAGGAAGAATCAAGGGGGGCTATACCTCGAACTAGATTGGCGTCAGTAGTGGTCTCGGTGCAAAAGGAACGTCAAATCCGGTCGGTGGTGTTCAAGAAACCAAGTGAGACTACTTCTACAGTCACCTCAGGAAGTTGGGCAGATTCTACAGTTAGTGCTGTTGTACCCAAGTCCAAAGCACCCGAGGCTAGACCTGTTACTCTTAGATTAGGTCCACCTCCTGTGTCTGCTTTTACAGCTGATTCAGCTACTGGGACTGCGGTTAATCACCTCTTAGGTACAGCATCTATGCTCCCAGCGTTCGCTGAATATCGGGCAAGTTTAGCTGCGGCTGCGAGCACTAGCACATCTCGTGGAGCCCAAGGAATTCCCCGGGTTGGGTGGTCTGAGCTGCCGCCTTTCCAGGATGAATATCGGGCAAGTTTAGCTGGGGCTGCGAGCGCTAGCACATCTCGTGGAGCCCAAGGAATTCCCCGGGTTGGGTGGTCTGACCTGCCGCTTTTCCAGGATGCTCCTCCTGTGAAAAGGAGCAAGAAGAAGAAAAAGAAGAGGAAGAATGGTATACGTGGCATGGATTGGGCCAATGCTGAAGTCTGTGGTTCTGGAAAACCGATTTCAGAAGACTCTGGTATGGAGCTGGATCCTTATGATGACCGAGAAAAAAGTGATGATGATGTCTTGGACATCGATCATGATGAAGATCTGTAGTTGGGTTAATTGAATTATAGTATTTTGGAAATATCTGACTTTTTCTCATTGACCTGTCCAGGAGAATGATCGAGATCAACCCGCCCTGGTGTGTGTCTATAAATTATCGACGCGACACCAGAGCGCGATGGTCTCGGGCATTTTAGGTAGTAGGGAGAGGGGCGATGGGCCAGAGTGAGGACGATTGAATTGGCAACCGAGAGAATTCAGAAGAGGTTGTACCACCGAACGTTTCGGACACAATTTGGAAATTTAGGTAAATATCTAGTCGCACGTCCATTTAGTTGGAACGCGAGCAATGTTTTATAATTATTAATCTACTCTAATTAATAATGCACAATATACTAATCCAATTGTACGTCTAGGAAATATTGCGGTTGGAAAGCAGAAGGAAATCCCCGAGAATAACGAGAGCGACGAGGACGGCCGCAGAGCAAGGGCCGTATTAAAAGTAGGCGGAAGGAGTCGTCAAATTTTGCAAGGTATCTGGTTATGTCTCGTGGGCGAAAAATTGACAGTGGTTTTTACCCGGTCTAACTTCCTCTTCTGGCAAGGTTTTGATTATTTAGTTAATTTAATTGATTTCATAATTTAATCGGTTGTTAATTTTATAAGAAGTGGTTGTAAAATTTGGTTACTACGCAGTATAATTTTATTACACGTGTGAAATTTCAAGGTCACATTCCTAGCATTATTAAGTACATGGTGTTGAAAATAATCGCTAGTTAACATTATTAATTCAGTTAATTAAATTTTATTAAATTGTTTTAATTTCGGGTTGGGTTATGAGTGAGAGAGAGTGAATTAATTGACGAGCAACTTCGGATAAACGGTACGGTTTTCCCTCTATATCAGAAGTTACAATAAGTTTGGTTATTGGAAATACGGTACATCAGTAAAATAATTGGAGGTCACGTGGTCTACATACACGTGAATTAAGGTACGGTTTCCCCTCTGTTTCGCGGGTATTAATTAAGATATTATTAGTTAAGACTGAAAAATTAATTTTATAGAGTGCGTGTGAGAGTGTTTTATAAAATAAAGAACTGATAACATGAATTATTAATTCTATTGATTTCAGAAGATTTCCTAATTCTCTCTGCCCTGTAGATTATCTCTCATGTTTCTTCCGGTTTCCAGGACAACCTAGTGGCGCCCTTAAAATTAATATCTAAATAGTCTCGACACATTGGAAATTGACATCTGTTAAAAATTAAGGCTGTTATTGAGCGGGATAATGAACCACCCCGTTACAACCGATGGCTCATTTGCGGAAAACCGAAAATTAATAACTTAAAATATTAATAATAAAAATCTCCTATTTACGACATTCCGCCTTACGAAATTTAAAATAGCCAAAAACGAGCCAACGGTTTCTATTAATATCTTCAAAGAAGAGAGATGGCAAAATGTCAGACATACATTTATTTAATTTGCAAAATTTTTACTTAATTTAAAAATTTTTCGCGACCGTAAGACTCACAAGACCGAAAATAAGATTACCTCCGGCCTTGAGGGGACGAGTGAAAACAGCGCAAAATCTCGATAAGAAAATTTTTTTTTCTTTCAAAATTTTTTTTTTCAAATTTCTATAAATTCCATCTAAAATCATGCTTCCATGTTACTATCACTATATCATACAAAAATTTTACTATATATTACACATGGATTAATTATTTAATTACATTCCATATTTAATCTATATAAAACTTATATAAAAAATCCAATTATACTTCATTTAAATTTTTATCACATATACTTAACCCATTATATTTAATCATATTTCTATCTATTAATATTATTATTATATTAAATCACCAATTATATATATCTAACAATTTCCATATGTGAAAGAAAATTTTATATTTCAGAGCTAACGTCTCTCATTTCAAAATTTCCTTTCAGAAATTAAAATTTCTTTCGCTTATACAACACCGAATTACCATGTTAAAACGCAAACCCATCTATTAAATACCAGTAAAATAAAATGTAAGTAATAAAGAGGACAGGAAGAGTCATCTAGCCGTAATTATAACAGGCCCCCTGATAGCCACCTTGTACGCAAGTTTACTCCAAGTTACTAAGTAACTTACTGACAATCTACCACCACATATTGATGGTAACTTGAAAGTAAGAGTTGGAGAGTAAGTATTCCCGTTAACTTTCCTTCAAATTGAAGGCAATCCTTACTGGCATCATTTTGAATCAACTTGTTGATAATTTACCTGTAGTTGTTTGAACTAGGTTGATAAAATTTAGAATGAGAATCCTAATTATCGACATACATAAATCAAATTTCACCACCAGATGGCGTTTCGGTTTTATTTAAATGTCACCAATAACAAAATTGCAAATAAAATTAGAAAAAAGAAAACGAAATAAACCATTATAAAATTTTTATTTAAAAACTAATTGTTTTTTTTGTTTTTTAGTAGATTTCATAGAAATCTAACTATTGCATTGGTCCTCATGACGGAACTTTTGAAAAATTTTGCTATATTTCGACTATACTCGTCGAGCTGAGTCGGAAAATGCATATGGTTGAAAAAGATATATATGTATATATATATATATATATTTCTTGTGAGCGTGTGTATGTGACTGAACTCCTCCTAAATGACTGGACCAATTTTGATGAAATTTTTTGTGTGTGTTGAAGGGGATCTGGGAATAGTTTAGATTCACAATTTTGTCCGCTGGACAATGTTTTTTTAATTAATTTTTAATTTATTAGTAGTTGTTGATTTTGGAATGTTTTACAATGGATCCGACAGACGGCGCTACCATCGCAGTGTCAAATTAAAGACGTGTAGACAGGATAACGTCTGTCGGGTCCGCTAGTATATATATATATATATATATCAGATATAACGCGGCTTGTCACGACGATAGCGTCGCCAATTTACGTCGGATCTTTACCAAACTCAATAGAATTATTCTACAGATAGATACCAAAGTCAAGTTCGTAGATGAGCTTAATCGGTCAAGTAATTTAGAAATGCCAGGATTTTAAAATTTTCAAAATCAAAAAAATTCATATTTTTTCACTTTCTTGCTCGTATAACTTTTGAATGGGATAACTTATTGAATTTCTATAAATTTTATCTGAAAGCTCTTCAAATAAGCTTCAGTTTGAGTACCATTTTATATGTATAGTCTCAAAATTATGCCCTATTGCGCTATGCTAAATATGAAATTTGCTGTTGCATTCGTTTCACCAAACTTCATCCAAAACTTATCGTTGTGGTTTGAAAATTTAAAAAGTCGTTCTCTGTGGAACTTCTATCATTTTCTTCTATCACTTTTTACATTATTTTCATGAAATCTACTTCCATTTCGGCTGCCGAATGGCCTTTTTTTTTTTTAATTATTTTTATTTTCATCTTTTTCTTCGTTCTCTTCATCAGTATCACTCGATGAAATCCATTGATTGTGAAAAAATTCTGCGTCACTTATTTTCCTTCTTTTTTTATCATTTCCCCCTTGCTTTCTTTTTTGTTTTTTCCGCTGATCCACTCTGGAATAAGCAGCTTTTAACCCTTTCTGAACTGCAATTTTAAATTCAATATCCGTCATAGTGGGGTACATTTCGCTAAAAACTTCTGAAAAAAGAAATCAAACACAATGACAAACATAAAAAATGATCAAAAAGTAAAAAAAAGTCAATCATTAAATACCTACTTTGAATATCATAAATGACGCGTCTACGACTGATGGTTTGCTTTGTAGATTCTCGACCTTTTGCTCCTTCCCACACCATATTTTGTAGCAGCTCATCAGTAATTAATCTATTTCCCTGTAAGATTCCTCGAACATTCTCTATTACGTTTGTCCTTCTATTGAAGAAAAGGACCCATTTTTTCTGTATGTAAAAAAAATTCTTATTTGTAATTATAAATTTATGTTAGATTCTACGTTAATAAGTAAATCAGATATTTTCTATACTATTTATCAATTCACTAAAAAATGAAAAGTTTCTCTTTGACATTATAACTTTAACAGGCTATGTCAGCAATTACAGTTTTATAAATTATTTTTAAGGAGATGTCTATTTATCCGTACAAAAAACCTAGATAAATCCACCCCGCTTGAATATAAGGGGCCTTAAATCCACACTGCGTAAATGTAAAGGCCCGACACGAACATGTAACAAAATTTTACTCTTTTTATACACGACTCGACGGTGGATACATCGAGTAAAGTAGAAATTTTGTCCAGGTCGACCAAAATAAATAAACAGCAGCAAATAAGAAGCTTAGGAGATGCTTTTAATCTCCTAAGCAACACCGCAGCAGCCACCCAGGCTGGGTTAGTGCACGTTTGGACGCCAGTTATTTTTTTCCAAACAGGGAAAAATAACAAACCCTGTATTTCCAGGGCCGATCTGCAGGTATTCCGAGGAAGTAAATAATGTAAAGGTATTAGGAAAAAGGAGAAACAGTAATTTGTATATTACGAAAATTTAACGATAATATAACCAAATATTTATTCAAAATAAATTACTTAAAACTAAGCCCAGAGCCGAATTCCTTCGCTGGATGGACGGTATAATAAAAATAATAATAATGACGTCGCGTATAATTATCAATAACTGGTCTAGATTCTCGATAGACTATTTGATTATCTTACGACGACGTTAACTATACAATAGAAATTTTATCTAATAATGTTGAGCTGAGATGTGCCCGAATTCCTTAGTTGGGTTATCTCGCGAAATACAATTATAAATTTTAAACAATACCGGCTCGTTCGAGGACCCAAACACGTGGCTTTCGGGACAGGTATTTTACTACGAATAAAAAAATTCTGCGTCACTTATTTTCCTTCTTTTTTTATCATTTCCCCCTTGCTTTCTTTTTTGTTTTTTCCGCTGATCCACTCTGGAATAAGCAGCTTTTAACCCTTTCTGAACTGCAATTTTAAATTCAATATCCGTCATAGTGGGGTACATTTCGCTAAAAACTTCTGAAAAAAGAAATCAAACACAATGACAAACATAAAAAATGATCAAAAAGTAAAAAAAAGTCAATCATTAAATACCTACTTTGAATATCATAAATGACGCGTCTACGACTGATGGTTTGCTTTGTAGATTCTCGACCTTTTGCTCCTTCCCACACCATATTTTGTAGCAGCTCATCAGTAATTAATCTATTTCCCTGTAAGATTCCTCGAACATTCTCTATTACGTTTGTCCTTCTATTGAAGAAAAGGACCCATTTTTTCTGTATGTAAAAAAAATTCTTATTTGTAATTATAAATTTATGTTAGATTCTACGTTAATAAGTAAATCAGATATTTTCTATACTATTTATCAATTCACTAAAAAATGAAAAGTTTCTCTTTGACATTATAACTTTAACAGGCTATGTCAGCAATTACAGTTTTATAAATTATTTTTAAGGAGATGTCTATTTATCCGTACAAAAAACCTAGATAAATCCACCCCGCTTGAATGTAAGGGGCCTTAAAACCACACTGCGTAAATGTAAAGGCCCTTATATTCATGCAGCATGGATTTATCAGGGTTTTTTCTAACGGGTGAATTGTCACTGCTTCTTTTTAAACATTATGAATTTACAGTAAAAAACATTCTGCGATTTAATAGATAATTCATTAATCTACATTTTAAAAGTATGAATATAGAAATAAAAAGAAACGGTTAAGCAAGACATAAACTCTTAATTTTTTATAGTTACTGTTGAATGCTCATACAGTAAATTTTAATTTTTCTGTATTTACCAATTTTGCTCTTTCTTCGTCCGTGAACTTATCATAGTTTTTAAGCTCATCATATGTTTTAAACGGAATATAATGAGGTTTTTCAAACCCGCCTCCAGCTGTTGCAAATTGAAACATACCAATGATTTGCTTCACCCCCCTGCGAAAATAAATTTTGTATATTTAGTAAATGGGTATTTTTAAAAATTTTTTTGTTTTTTGTCATAATATATATTTTTATATGTTATTACACTTACTCGAGATGCTTTGAATGCTGTTCAATTTTTTTATCTTGCTCTCTGAAACAAATAAGTGTAGTTAATAAAATTTAAGAAAGCATAAATAAAGAATAGCGAATAATTGCTAGATCTTTCATTACAATTTCTTAATATTAAAATGATTTAAATTAAAAAAAAATATATTTTATTTGACTCAGGTGTCGATTTCTAAAATAATAAAAATGAAAATTTTTTATTAATATCTTTTAAATACGTACGTTACTTTCGTGTTTATGGTTTCTAATAATTTATAAGCCTCTTTTAAAAAAGACAATATCTCAGGCCCGTCTTTGGATTGTAAGACAATTTTTTTTGAAGCCGGAATTCCAACACCTCCTTTTTCCGAAGTATTTGCAGATAATTTTTAGGTAGCAACAATCTGCAATAAAAAATTATTCGTCATAATATTGGATATATGCAATTAGAGACTACTAAATAGAATTGTATAAAATTATATAGAATGAGATACCATATATTATTATATCTAATTTAATATAATTATGTGTAACTATATAAAATTATAAATCTGAAAATTTACTTATGAATAATAGATTGAGAAAATGATATGATACTGACCGATTTGGACTGTTTGTTCGGTGACAAACTATCATCATCATTTGTGGCACCGCTTATTTCCGGAGCCAACAATTGTGATTTCTAATCCTGTAATTAAAAATAGTTTCAAAATGAAAAAATTTTTTAAAAACAAATATTATAAAAAATTTTTTAATAGAAATCTGTTCAACCACATTTTTCAGTGGCAATCGATGTTGCGATCGACCTATTTGTTTCAATGCTTCGGCACTAATCTCAGGGGTTAATGACCGACGTGTGTTCTGTGGATTTTTATTTTTACATTGTATTATATTATTTTTTTTTACGAAAAAACACTTAGTAAATATCACATAACGTTCCCGAGTCAAAATATTTGGATTAGATTTAACTTACGTTAGCTTAAAAAGCTTACATTTATCTTATCTGGTATTAATGAGCTTGAATTGATATTACCCTGACTTAGAAAGCTTGAATATGACTTAAGTAAGCTTACTCATTAGGTTAAACTTCATTAGGACTTATTCGTGATAAAACTAACCTATCGGAGGAAAACAGCAAGAAAAAAAGATATGAATCCAAACTAGGGTAATAAGTGTATTAAATGCCTGAAAGACAAGAGGCAACAGTCAATGTAAGGCATCAGGTCTTCACCGGATGTACTCCAAGTTTAGTTGTATAACGATGGAGTAATTTTAGGTAAAAAAATCGACTTTTAACGAACGTATAGGGATTATTCTTGCAGATGAGCTGCGTGACTTGCACCAGGTCGTCTCAGGGTATTTCCAAGGTTCCATTAATAAAGAAGGAAAATTTTTAGACACAAAATTGTAGCCAATTGGAGTAAAATAAAGTATTTTTTTTTGTCAAAAAATAAAAAGTTTAACAAACGTTTGGAGAATTTTCTCGAAGACGAGCTGTGTGACGTGCACCAGGTCATCGCAGGGTATTTTCAAGCCTCTTTTCATAAAATATAAAAATTTTTAGGCACAGAAAATGAACTGTTGACCAATACTTGGAGGTTGTTCTCGTAGACGGGCTGTATGACGTGCACCAGGTCGTCTCTCGGTGTTCTCTAAACCAAATTGAGTAAAATGAAGGATTATTTGTCAAAAAAATGAACTTTTAGCAAACGCTTGGAAAATTATCTCAAAGACAGGCTGTATGACGTGCACCAGGTCGTCTCTCGGTGTTCTCTAAACCAAATTGAGTAAAATGAAGGATTATTTGTCAAAAAAATGAACTTTTAGCAAACGCTTGGAAAATTATCTCAAAGACTAACTGTATGACGTGTATTAAGTCGTCTCAGAGTATTTCCAAGCTTCCACTAATAAAATATAAGAATTTTTAGGCACCAAAATGAACTGTTGACTAATGCTTGGAGGTTGTTCTCGCAGACGGGCTGTATGACGTGCACCAGGTCGTCTCTCGAAGTTCTCTTAGCCAATTTAAGTAAAATAAAGTATTTTTCTGTCAAAAAATAAAAATTTTAACAAACGCTTGGAGAATTTTCTCGAAGACGAGCTGTGTGACGTGCACCAGGTCGTCTCTTGGCGATCTCTATGATTCGTTCAACAAAGTTAAATTATTTGTTGGTTAAAAATGGGGCCTATAACTCATGTTTAGAGATTCTCCTCACTCATGTGCTGTGTTCGTTGCACCAGGTCTCTTCCAGGCAATTTCTAAGCTTAATTAGATAGAATTGAAAATAAATCTTTCTTATTCTAGTTCATATTTATTTAAAGGAATTCCTATGTACATTCTGTCATCAAAACTGATTACAACGCATATATCATCAATATTTTCAACTGGAATAAGGAAGTCAGTATCATCAACATAACATTTATGTAAATATCCTAACGTATTAAATGCGTAATTTTCTCCAGTAACCGTAAACACTTCATCAGTCAAAATTTGTTGAATAAGTGCATAATGGTTTCCATTACATAAACAAATTAGTTTTTCACAATTGCACTTTTTGACTCTTATAAAATAATCAACGAATCCCAAATATGTTCTCTCTCTGTTTGAATAACATACCGCGTTCGATTGAGTTTGAAGTCCTCTTGGATACATTGTTGATATAATAAGTTTTCTATCCTTTAGCATTCTAAAATATTGATACAGCTTCGCATTGTCATCAATATTAGCGTTTCGTAACAATCTTCATAAATTGTTTGGTTGTTCATCCATGTTTTTGTAAGTCCCAATACTGTAAATTTTGTGTCCAATCCGTTCAATTATTTTCTTTTTTTTTTTCTATTCAAACAAAAGTCTTTAATTTTTCCTTCGGGTAAAGTTTCTGTATATCTCACGTGTCTTATAGTTCTGATATGGGAACTTTCAACCTGGGTATCAATATGATCGGTGCCGTTAATTGAGCGTAACGTTTGGCCATTTATATTTTCATATTCAAAGCATTGTGTTGACCACAAAGGCCCAAGTCTTCTAACACAATCTGGCAAATGGAGTAGCTGGTGTAAATTTATGGAACAAAATTTCAATCCATACAATTGTTCAAAATCTTTCACAAATTTTTTCAAAAAATCTTCGGCTACGTTTAGTAGTTCTTCTGTAATTTCGTTAAAACTAAGAATAGCACATGCTCCTATTAATAGCTTGTAATTTTCGAATAGATCCTGACGTAAAATACCCTCAAACACTGGTAATGAATAATAATACGCCCAGACTCTTAATTCAGATGCTTTCTAGTGAATGACTTCGGTAATAGTACGAGTTGAATGATGGATAAACTTTGTAGTTTTGATAGACATTAATCGATTATTGACCGTATTAATTATATTATACAAAGAAAATCCTTCCTCCCTATACTGAACATCAAATAAAAGAGTCAAAATCTTCTTGATTATGCCCCCATCAACGCCATGCATCCTATCGATTGCCATTCCTTGGATAAAGTCAGCCATATAAATTGAAAGAGCAGTGGGTCCCTTAATCCCCATCACCGGATTTTCTTCTGTAGCTGTTTGCGCCGAAATTATACAGTCTCTAGCTGTTCTCAATTCTAACACTTCTTGATAAGGATAAACATGAGTTGATCCATTATCAGTTCTAACGTTTAATCCTTTTATGCAACATGCCATACAGCCAAAATCACCATTAAATTTTTTGAAGTTCAAGAAATCAGATTTTGCTGGAGTATCAGCTGTTCCAGCTATAACTATTCCTCTAACTATTATAGGCTGAAGTTGACCTGGTATTTTAACGGTGATTCCTCTTACCATTTTAGACAGTTGGAATTTGAATTTGCTCATGAATAAATTTGGATTGGGCTTCGTTTTACCAAACCACAAACCTAATAATAAGGTATTTTTTCTCAACTTTCTTATTTCAAATGGCATCTCATTAATTGTCAAAAAGAAGGGTGTCATGCTAACTTGAGATGATTTAAAGACTGGTATACCATCAGTGTACCAACTGAAACTAATATTCTTATAATCTTGTAAAAAACCATTTTCACTCCAATATTTGTAGATTGATCCATCGTAAATATCCCTAATGACATTATTATGAATAATTCTTTGAAAACGATGCTGTAAACTGTTAATGAAACTATTTCGTTTGAACATTTCTCTAATTTGTTTTACAATAGACAACGTAACAAAATAGGAATTTTTTTTCCGTTGACAAGATGGGCATCGATCATCAGCTGATTGTAACTCATGATTACATGAAGTACAGAAGAAATGTTTCTTCATATTTCTCTTATTTTTATCCAGAGAAAAAAATTTCTTAAATTTGTACAAAGAATTTTTATATAAATTTTCATTGGGACAATGCAAATTTATAATGTGAATAATATCTTCTAGACAAGCCAGGCTGACACTATGCTTGATTAAAATTGTGAAAATCAAAAGCATGCTGTGAGTGACAGTTAAATTTGCTCCAGTGTATAGTGGTAGATCAGTATCTATATTGACATCATCATCATCATCATTATCATCATCACGATCTTCATCATCCGTCTCCTCATTATCATCTGAATCATTGCCTATATAATAATATAATTATTGTTATGGTTAATATTATAATTATAATTATCACGAGTATTATTAATATTACTATTAATTATTTATATCGATCAAGAATCATTGCATATAAAGTCAAATAATAAAGAAGTTGAAAGCTGACCTCCTTGTAACTCCGATATAACGCAAAGAAAGTAAACACAATAATTAGACACAGAAACTAATAAGTAACGATAGCTGTACAAATTTTTGTCCTTTTTTTTATTTTAAAAAGTAATTTACGATTTACTATGATTATTGAATAGATTTTTTTGCACACAGAAAAAAAAATTTACTTAAATCAAGTAAATAATTTTGAAAAACGTCATCGTCTTGGTTTGAGTAGGAAAATTTAAAAAATTTTTCTTGGTTTGGGTAAATTTTGATGAATTCAAGAATTTTTCGTCTTGTTTCAAGACAATGAAACTCTTCAAAATTATTTGCTTGGTTCAAAAATTTCCTCTTGATCCAAGTTAATTTTTTTTTTTCAGTGCATGTATCGTAATTGAACGAAAAGACATAAAACATTAATTAATCATTCCTAAACTCATAGAAGATCTCATATACCAAAAATACTTAAGAACATTAATTTATTTTCAGCTGATTCAGATGCCTTAAATAAATTGATGGTGAATGATCATGGAGAAATTGTTGATTCTTCTCAAAAAATTTTTAGTTCCACCGTACTAGAGAAAAAAAAAGAACTCAAAGAAAGTTCTAAATTACTAGAAGGCATAAAAAAATCAAATTAGAATAAAATTCAGAAAAAATTATTGAAACAAAAATCCATTCTAAGTAAAGTTATACCACACACAACTGTAAATCCATCGTTAAATTACGAAAACATATCTAAATCATTCCCACATCTTATAAAGTCTAGATCAGATCTACTTCTGCCTCAAAATTCACCTTCAACATCAACGTTGACTTCAAACAGCAAATTATTAAATAATGAAACTCTTTTTTCAAATCCTGGAACATCAAATCAACTAGAACTTACCGAAATGACTTCCGAAATGACAAATACAAAAGAATGTTCGACTTCCTCAAACACTGGAAATAATTCAATCACCGATACATTACCAACCGTAACAAATAAAAAAAATTTTGAACCAGAAATATCTAACTGTGGAAATTCGGAAACACTCCAAACAAAGCAATCGGGAGAACTTTCTCCTATAATATCAAATTCGCAAGACATTCAAGCCCCTTTCAATAACAATATACTTGAAGCTGAAGATATGACTTCTGCGACAATGTCTACTAAGGGATTAGATGCGGTAGTTTCAACAATTCAAGGAAAAAGTAAGCTTTGAGAATAATCAATTGCAAATTTCAGTTCTTCATCTTTACACTGTTAATTTTAATTATATACTTTGTCATGATCATATTCATATAATCACGAAAGAAGTAATAGACTTTTTTGAAACCTTAACGGCGGCTATGAGACAGCAATTCGACGCAGCTAATACCAATAAATATACACAAACAGCCTCAAAAATCAACGAAGATAATAAAATAGACTCATTTTCAGTGAGATTATATTAATTACTATTTTGAAAAATAATTCTCGATTAGTTTTAGTAGCTATCAGTACTAATAAAAATGACATTTTGATTAGTATTAATAATTTATAATATTAATTAAAATGAAAAACTAATATTTTTCTTATGTTTAGATTCCAATGCAGTACTTAAAACCCAGCAAAGATGTGGTAAAAAATTCTAACATAACTAATTAATTGATGTTTTAAAGAAACGATATTTCAAAATTCGTATTATAGGCTGAAATTGGAAAAAACGTCAAATTTTACACACCTTTAGACTGCATGGAGAGAATTCAAGACGAAGCGAAATAAGATTGGCAAAAATTCATACGCGAAACGCTGGATGAAGTGTACGGGGAAAATATTTGTAACTTTTCAGCAAAAGGAAAAAAAAACAATTACGACCAGCCATCAATCACAACCTGTATAAAGGACTATTATGTAATTATTATTTACTCAATAATCAAACTTAATTATATGTAGAATAAAATTAACGTCATACAAAATTACTGTACCCAACTTATGAAAAAAAAAACAATATGAAAAATTGTGTTATTTCAGATCAATCACGTGAAATGACGGACAAAAAGGTGGCTGAAAAAGCAGTAGTGAAATGTATCAATAACCATTGTGTTAATAAAAGGAAATATCTGTCCTGAATAAATGAAAAAAACTGGAAAAAAAATCTCTGCCCGATGTAATACCCACTTAGCAATACTATCTTCTTCATCGTTTGATAAAATTGTTTCAGGGCCGGTTTTACTTTTAGTTTTCTCTGGATCGAGATTTTTTTTTCTGGCTAGAGTTGCTACAGGTATACCGAAAGCAGCAGCAGCTTTTCTTACAGAAATGCCTGTTTCTTTTACAGCTTTTAAAGCTTTTTTAACATTGTCTTGATTATAATTTAATCTTTTAATTTTCTTTAAATTAACATTAATATTGTCAGAAGTCAACGCATTTTTTTTCACCAACTTAGTTTGTTTTCGAATCCCCAATTGAGTTGATTTTTTTGCCATGTTTATAAAAAATTCTTCAATAATTTTTTGTTTTTTTATAATCTGAAATACAAAAAAAAATCAATATATAAATGTTGGAAATATTATATGAATAAACAATTACATTAAAATGAAACAAGTCAAAATTTAATTTGGAGCATTAGCATGCTGTCACAATTTTATAGGTTAGGTTTATAATTTCACTCCAATTAATGTATTGTACTTACTTAAATATTATAATTTAAAGTTATGTGCATCAATAACGTTTTAAATTATATGTTCACACTGTTTTTTTATGAATTATTATTTAACACTAATAATTATTGCGATAAACACACTGTCTCATGAAACTGGGACTACGAATAAAAACATATGTCCGAGTTATGCGATACACCTGATAAAGTGTCTCATAAAACCGTACATACAAGTGAATAACTGTAGGTATTATGAGACACTGGGAAATAAAATATTTTCGTCATAAATATCATAAAAATGCTCGTACGGACTAAATTTACGATTCATTAGCTTTTAATTAATATATAACATACGTATAAAAATGACAAACACAATGTTTATTGACCAGAATGAAAAATTAGACAGTTGTCATTGTTTCACTTTCTTTATATGCTAATTTGAGTGCAGATTATGAATCTAGCAATTAGGAATTTTTTTAAACAATATCTAATAAATAAATAATAAAATTAATAAATCGCCTTACGAGCTTAGTAGTATATGCATTTATTTTAATTTTTATATTTAAATTTACCTGGTCTTTTTTTTTTATTTATCGTATATTTCAGATGTGTATCAAAAATGGGGACATTGTCTCATAATAGGGACTTCCACCTTAGTTCACTATAGTGAAAAATTTTTATTTTTATCTGTGTTGTTAGGTGGGGTTTTGAATCTCTTTTAAAAAGCTTACGTTGCATGTAAATCACCCTAACTTACATGGTAGTAGGGAAACGATGAATTCTCATTGAGCGTCTTCTTTGTAATCCTTTAAGCCGTGTGTTTCTCTAAAATTTTTGATTTTTTAACTTTTTTCAAATTAAATCTATTTAATTCAAAGTTTTGAATTTTTCTGAAACATTCTTTAATGATTGGAGATATCTAAATTAAAGATAAAATTTTTTTTTTTTTTTTATTAATTTTAAATTTATGATCGAAATATCATAAATTTATGATAATTTTAAATTTATGAGAAATGAAACTTTTATATTTTTTATTTTTCATCTAGCATTAATTTTTATGTCATCAATTTTAAAAGTAAATTGTTTAACGAAATTTGCAATTTTCTTCATCGTTTTTTTCATTGCTCGTAAATTATTTATTATATGAAAAATGTTGAAAAATTTATATTAACCCTCGCAACCTTGAGATCACTGTGGAATCACCGTGGAAACACTGTGCTTGTGGAAACACCGTGTAATTTATGCAGTTTCCACAGTGTTTCCACGGTGGATTTGTTCCATTTGTCCACCATGTTTCTACAGTAGTTTTTCGCTGCACCCACGGCGTTTACACACCAAATTCACGATGCAAACACAATGAATAACTACCGCGATTCCACGCTGGATCCACGTTCGTTACACTTTGAACCCGCAGTTAATCCACGATGGTTACATTGTGTTTAAGTATTTGATCCACAGTGAAAATACGATATATTTACGATGGGTATGCAATAAGTTTTTACAATGATTACACGAAGAATCCACGGTATATTAACGGTGTTTATAGAATAGTTTCACAGTAATAACATCGAGATTTTACGATGAATACTCGATAATCCGACAGTAATAATTTAAAATAAAATAACATTGTGTCTATGAGAAATTAAGTTATAAAAAATCAAATGTGTGGCATCTATTTATCATTTATTATTTATCATTTATCATTCTAATTATTTATTTAAAAAAAATGTATAAACATATTCCATGTAAAATATTATATTCGTTTTATTATATACAAAAATAGGGTTTATTAAAATTCTCTAGTACAATATAAAAGATTTGTTATTTACAGTACTTTAGATATATTTATAAAATGAAAAACATAATTTTTTTAAAAAATGAAATCAGCAGAAAACTGACAGTTCTAGAAAATTGTAAAACATTTTTTTTTTACTTCCACTATCTAGAAATTTGCGAAACAACCATCGTGGTTCTGCATTCACCGTGGAACCACCGTGGATTCACGGTGAAACCACCACATCGTGGACCCACCGTGGTTTCGTGACATTTCACCACAGTTGATCCAGTTAATCAAGTGAAAAAGTTTCAAAATCATTGAATCTTAAAAATATTAAACTGTAGTTGTGATTATTATTTATTATTATTTAAGGAATTTATGAAGAAATTTTTATCCCAGACTGATCAAGACTATATAAGGCAAAAGCCCCAGTAACTAATGATATGCCAGTACCTGATCACTCCATGTATTATTTGTATATCTATATTGATGAATATAGATATACAAATACATGGAGTGAGCAGGTACGGGTACATAATCAGCTACTAGGGGTTTTTTTACCTTATATTTTATGCAATTGTTACCCTCGAACTCAATAATGTTGCTTCTTGAAAGGGCTATTGCTATTTTATATAAGCCTATAATTGTTTCCCCTTGCAACCTTCACCTCACTCTGGAATCACTCTGTATTCAGAGTCAGAGTGAAATCATATTGAAACCAGTGTGGATCCAGAATGGTTTTGTGCCTTTTTTTCAGAGTCAAATCACAGTGAATCCAGAGTGATCCCAGAGTGAATTCAGAGTAATCTCATAGTGAATTCAGAGTAATCTCAGAGTGAATTCAAAATGAAACTAGAGTGAATTCTGTTGGATTCTCTGAACAAACCACGGTGGATCCACGGTGGATTTATTGTAGTTTCAAGACCGCGAGGGTATTCATTTTAGGTATACATGGAATAGAAAACTGTTGTAAAATTATTGTTTCAAATAGCTTCTATGCCCAGATGTATCTAACAGAATTAAAAATCAAACTAAGTATTTTGACGGCTTAACTTTCATAAATGTAATTAAAAATTAATATTACCAAAAATAACAGTTATAATATATAAAATAATATTTTATTATGATATTATTAGAGATGTACCATTCTTAAGTTCCTGGGTAGTATTTGTCATTATACGAAACATAATTTTTAAATAGCCGTGTTTGCTGTAGTAACTACTACTGCTTCAAAATGATTTTTCGACATTACATTTGTTAAAATTAATATATCATTGTTTATAAATATTTCTATCATTACTTACTTCTATCACTACTGATATCATTTTCGACAAAGCAGCATGTTGCAAAAGAATTTACACGTATTGAGACTAGTCTTGTCAGCCACTTTGAAACCTAATAATTATTATATTAGTCTAGTGTCATCAGTACAATTTACACTAACATACTATTATGTGCGAATCGCCCTAGTGATTTTCTTTTACTTTTTCATGACTTCATGCTGCCGTTTTGTTCAATAATGTATGCCTTAGAATTTCGTTATGAACTCTAACTTGATCATGATATCTTATGTTATTTTTTATCATCTGTGAATGATATATATACAAATGTGTCCGTCATTTTTTTGAGTAATTCTTTAATTTTTGGAATAAAGTCAAAGTAAAACACAGTATAAAATTTAAATAAGTAATTGCATACACATGCAATATTTATTTAAAGAGTTGATTTCAAAGCTTTTAAACAGTACTCTGCATCAGTATAAAAAGTGAAAACCATAAAGAGCAACAAAATAAATTTGTAGTATAGGGGAAATTTTTTCCAATGTGCAAATAATGATTGGAATGATTCATTCTTTCAATATTTGTGTTCGACTTTTTTTTTATTCCAGTCCTATAATCAGATTTATCCCTTGATTTCAATTCCGAGAAAAATAGTGAAAAGAATTTTCTTGAAACTTTTTTTTTATTTAATACCCCATATAAACTTTTCTAGATTCATAAAAAGTACAGGTTTCAAAACATTGAATTAAGATATTTACATAAATAGCATGAAACTATAATTTACTTCTTAATGATGTATCTTCATTGTTGAATGTATCTTATCACATATTTATATAAAAAATATTAGCAACTAATTTTTATTTTATGGTACAAATTTTCTCCTAAATACTAGGATCAATAATTTGTTTCAACCTATTAAAATGAAAAGATTAAATAATCGTTTGCTGAATTCATCGTGCGATGAAAGCAGTGTAAGCAAACGAACAGTATACCGTTGGAAACAAATATTTGCTGATACTACTAAGAAAAAGAAAATAGGTAGGCAAAACCATTCTTTCCCATAAATTATCTTTCCAATAAATTATTCCAATAACTTATATAATTCAAAATTATTCATGTTGTTTAATACCTACATATTATATGTGATATATTAAATAATTGTTTGAATTCTTTCAAGTATTTTGCTTCAAATGAAAATCTATGAAATATATATCTGATAGTATGGTTAAGGAGATCCACGCAAAGTAGTCAAACTTTTGAAACTTCCTGAAAATTTTTAAATTTAATCTACGTAGCCTAACAATGAATAAAAAAATAAAAAAAAGTAGATTTCCGAGATATTTAATGAAATATTTCGGTTTAAAAATTGTAATTTTTACATGTAGGTAAATAGAGATTCTACCAGCCGTGTATTTGGTTAAAAATTTGATGCAATTAAAGATTTTAAAAAAAATTTTATTTTCATTAAATTTGATTGATAAAATATTAATCTTTCAATTAAAATAGTAAAAAAAAGTAAGTTTCCGAACGTATTATGGAGATATTTTATATTTTTTATACATGAAAAATCACAAAGAACTTCCGTTCTTTGAAGTCTTGTATTTGACTTGGCAACACCGCTTGCGCAGTTACTCAAAGCATAAGTATACTTATGGTTATAACCGCTGTTTTTTAACTGCTAGAAGATCTTAGTAATTTAGTTAAACAATAAACATAAATAAATTTAAAGGTTAATTATCCCTCGCGGTTTTGGAATCACTGTAAAATCACAGTAAAATTTTAGTGAGATTATAGTTGTTCAGTGAACAGGCCCACTCAGTGAGCAATACGTCACTGTGGGCTCCCCAAATTTACGAGCCGCACCTGACAAGCGCTCGTTCCCGCAAAATTCACCCCGCTTGCGCAAACCGACTACTCGATCACGCCACATGTATCGAATTTTACTATTGGCTATCGATGTCGACATCAATAGAACGAATTTATTGATTGGCTGATCGCTCCGCTGACATGCGCAGTCAGCCTGTTTCCCGAAGCTGACGAGAAAGAAGATGCATTATTATCATTATCTTTTCGCAGCAACGCTTTCTAGTAGTCGCATCGCCATTTTTTCTAATTCGCTTTCGCTATTACTAATTTACAGCAAAATTATCTAAACTCCAGAATTTAAAGCTTTTCAGTTTACATTATAATGCATTATATTGCAATATAATCTAATTATATTACAATATAATCTGATTATATTCCATTATATGCGCAAATTATTATATTCAGATTATATTGCAATATAATATTTTTCTACATGGGAAGTTTATAAATTTGATGATCTATGATAATATTATATATCGATTTAAGATTTAATGTTACACTTATAGAAAATAAATATCATCGGCTTTGTAAAATATTCACTCTAAAGACATAAACAGTCAGAAACGCGAACAAGCTTACTATACCGCAGGCTCTTGATGTAGAGACACTTCTGGAAAGTGGCTGTCCTTGCCAGCACCTAGTGTGATTTACAGATCCAGAGGTATGAAGTCTAAGCATAGTAATATCTCTCTTTCTTCTACCCTTGGGGTTACACCCTCGGGACCACCTTGAGTGAAATACGTAGGCTCTACACGCAAAACTCTACATCCACTTTACCTTATTTTTTTACATCTTTTTCGATTTTAATGCTAAGTCTAAATTAATATTCGGCGAAGAAAGGATTACATTTAAAATTCATGATAAAATAAATAAATATTTCTATTTCTTTTCCTTGCACTTTATATAGAAACTTAATCAATCACTAGAATATTTTGTTTAGAGAAAGCATTTTGAAAATTTTTTATGAATTTTAAATAAAAACTAGCGGACCCGACAGACGTTGTCCTGTCTACGCGTCTTTAATTTGACACTGCGATGGTAGCGCCGTCTGTCGGATCCAATGTAAAACATTCCAAAATCAACAACTACTAATAAATTAAAAATTAATTAAAAAAACATTGTCCAGCGGACAAAATTGTGAATCTAAACCATTCCCAGATCCCCTTCAACACACACAAAAAATTTCATCAAAATTGGTCCAGTCGTTTAGGAGGAGTTCAGTCACATACACACGCACACAAGAAATATATATATTAAGATTTCCATGAAAAAAAAAAAAATACCTGTCGGGAGCAAGAATCGAATCGTAAACCTCATACTCGGAAGTCTGACTCGCTACCAATTGACCTAAGAGAACATCTTGAGACAATATGTTCGTGTGAACTACAACTCCTGCATATGTTATATAAATGACTATTTTTTTATTTTCGTTACATATAATTATATATGAATCATATATAATTTTTCGAAATTGCAAAAACCATTTCATATTATTACATATAATTATATATTAATCATATATAATTATTCGAAATCGCAAAAACCATTACATATAATTATATACATAATCATGTATAATTATATATAATTATACATGATTATATATAGTTATATATAATTATACATGATTTTATATAATCACAAAAACCATTATACATAATTATATTTAAATTAGATGTAATTATATATAAATCATATACAATTTTCTTACCCCGGACTCAATGAGTTCACAGTGGATTTACTGTGAATTCACAATGAGTTCACAGTGAAATTACTATGAATTCACTGTGGAACTATTGTGAACTCACGGTGTTATCTCTGTGAGACTACCATGAATCTACAGTGATACCACTACTAAACCATAGTGACGAAATGGCACAAAATCACTGTGAATTCACTATGAAATTACCGTGAACCCACAGTGGATTTACAGTGAAGACGATTTCACTGTGAATTCACTGTGATTTCACAGTTATTCCGAAACTGCGAGGGTTAGGGAACTCTTGTGGTATTGTCAAGTGTATACCGATAATTCAGAGAGCTCAATTTTTTATTAGTCAATTAAATGTTAATAATTGTTCAATGAGTAAATTTTTCGGAAAGTTCCTCAAAAATGGTATTAATTTATTTAAAAATTAATTTTAAGATGCATAACAAAAGTATTTCTACGTATTATTTTTTTATACACATTCTTTACACTAGGAGGGTATTTGGATCTCCTTAGACTCACTCCATTGTTACTTATATGAAAATTGTAAAAATTTTAATGAGAGTGATGAAAAATTGTTCAACTTTTTATTGTTAAATATCTATGATCGTTTAGATATTTCATTTTTTATATTAAATAGTCATAAATTGCTTACTCATATTTCATTAATTAATTTATTTGTTTACTCCACAAGTGATGGGCTTTTGCTCCCCAAACATTCAATTTGATTTTGACATTATATAATTTAAGATAGTTGTAAATCTCTTCAATTTTTTTTTGCAATCGTAGGTATCAATTAATTCATGATTACCGATTCACTATCTCTTAAGAAATATTTACTTAATGCAGTCGAATATCCGTACTAACTAAACTATATATTTACAATTTAGTTACTATTTAGAATCTTTGTGTTTTCAATTTCGTCTTATATCTTTATTTTTCTTTATGAATCTAGATGATGATTTGCCCGACGAAGGGAGGGTAGTTGAACAAAAGTGTAATAAAAATGATCCTAATTTCGAAAAATTTACAATAACAGATGACGACACCACTGTAGATGATAATATAACTATTTTAGATGATCATATACAAACTTACTTTGATAATGAAAGCATATGTGATGATGTATCTATTGACAGTAGTTGTGATGATATTTACAGTATTTGTTAATGTTGTAATGACGATATTTCTTCAGACGAAGAGCTTAATACTGAAATTATGAACGATGTACTGAATGAAAATTTATTAGAAACTTGTAAAGTAGAGGGTGATCGTATTGTGTTTGCAGCTGCCAATTCGAAAGTGTCAGATGTATTGTTAATGATACAAATGTTTTCTATTTCAAAAAATTTAACTAAAACTGATGAGAATGATTTACTCAAATTAGTAAAGGTTTTAGCTGGACCTGATTTTGAAGCATGGGACTGTAGTTACTATTTAAAATCAAAAATTTTTGGTGTAGCAGATGATAAAGTAACACTCATTTTTTTTTGTGAAACTTGCAACGTCATTCTTACAAAACGAAGCTTGCAGAATGGATCTAAGAAAGAAAAAGTACAATGCGAAAAATGTAAAAAAGACCATAACATTTCATCTCAAACAACGAATTATTTTATGAGTGTAGATGTTAGATATCAGATTCAATTAATATTGAACCTACCACAAATCCAAGACAGTTTTTTTAAACACATAACAGCAGATAATCAATCATCTAGTATTTCAGATATCCGAGATTCTAACTTATTTAAAAAATTTAAAAGAGAATATCTACATATTTTTACATTAAATTATAATACTGACGGTGCTCCTATATTCAAGAGTTCAAAGCAGAGCTTTTGGCCTCAACAGTTAATTATAAACGAATTACCGCTAGAGGACCGATTCAAACATATTATTCTTGGTGGTATTTTCAATCAGAATTTATGAATCTTCATAATGAAGAATTGTGTAATCAAGTTATCGATTTAATGGACCATGGTGTTGATATATTTAATCATTCAACCAAGAAAACTTGTAATCTAAAATTTGTATTACTTTGCTGTTGTGTTGATACGCCGGCACGCGCAACTTGTCAAAATCGTGTAAAATTTAGCGGTTACTATGGATGTAGTTGGTGTTACGAACCCGGTTTTTATGTAGGTCATGCGGTCCACTATCCACTAAGTGAAATTGAACCAGACTTACGAACACATACAAGTCATTTAGCAAATATTAAGGAAATAGAAGAAATCAAAAAGTCCTCTGTCATCAAAAATAAGACACCAACAGTTATGGGTGTCAAAGGGTCTATGATTTTTGTGGAAAAATTGCCGTTTTTTGATAGTATTTGGGGGTTCCCGATAGATTACATGCACGGTTGTTTGTTAGGAGTAACACGCCAGGTTTTGGAATTATTAAAAACACCCGGAGTAAAATATAAATTAACCAAGCAAGACCGCGAAGCTGTTGATCAACGTTTAATGTCGATAAAACCACCTCATGAAATATATAGATTACCCCGACCAACTGCTGATATGAGTAAGTGGAAAGCGTCTGAATTTGAATCTTGGCTTTTATATTGGAGTCTTTTATGTCTCGATGGCATTGCAAATCCAGAATTTTTGGAAATGTATGCTCTTTTTGTTCGAGGTGTTTTTACTTTACTTAAAAGAGACATAACAAAAGAAGATATTGCGAGAACCGAGTACGATTTAACTAAATTTGTTGGAACATTCCAAATTGAATTTTCAAAGTCAGCGATGACGTTCAATTTACACTCCGTCGGGCATTTGTGTAAATCTGTACTTGAAACTGGACCAATGACAGGAACATCAGCTTTTGTATTCGAAAATGGAATTTTTAATTTTAAAAAAGAAATTACTGGTCCCCGAAGCGTGAGTCACCAAATTACTAAAAAATTCTTGAAAAAAAAAATGCTTTTATCAAGACTAGATTACTTAACTACATCCTCTCAATGCAAACATTTTTGTCAAGAATTATTTCGTCACGATGACGTAAAAGATTTTTTGAAACTGTCTGAAGAAATAACTTTGATAGCAAAAACACGCATATCTGTTCAAACTGAAAATGAAATAAAGAACTTCATGAACGATAATAGTATTGTCATTAATGTGTATAAAAAATGTATTTACAAAAAAATTGTAATTCACAGTAAAGACTATACTCGAACAACAAAAACAAACGATACCTACATACAATTACAATCTGATGAAGTCATTCATATCCATCATTTGTTAGTCATAAAAGACCAATGCTATATATACGGCTGTTGCTTCAATATTATTCCTTATGCAGTCGGTAATGTGGAAATGGATCACATTCATTGTATTACTAATAAATGTGGAGATCAGAAGATAATAACAAACATCCGTAATTTCAAAAATAAAGTAATATTCATTGAGATAGATCATTCTCAGTATATTTGTTTTTTTCCATATATTTTGAATTTGAATTGATTTATTTATACCATTTCACTACATATTTATACCATATTTATTCCACATATTTATACCATTACACTACTATAGATTGTATCAAGCAAATCTACTAAATTAATAAACGGTTAGTGCATAAATAATTGAATTCATATATTTTAGATTCTTATTTAATTATTATTAAGCATCTATTTATTTCAACAATAAAATAAAAATATAAATTCTCAAGTCTGTATTATTATCGTTGTCTGCAACAAAACTAAATAATGACTCAATTGGTTAAAAATGATTTTAAATAATTATTGATAAAGTATAATTATAATTTTGTAAAAATATTTAGTAATTTTCAACTGAAGATAAATTTTCATTTTCTAATAAATGAGATTGTTCATCATCTTAAAAAAATAAATCATTGATTAAGTGATAATAAAAAACGTTATAATAATCATAATAAGTAAATACAATAATCGTTTTAGCATGTTTAAATCGAGAAAAATTTTGGCTACTAAAATACAGTTTATATATTTGTAAATTTTAGAATATACTATTACAAGCTTCATTATTATTGATTAGGATACTATTATTTAAAAAAAAAAAACTCATTCGCAACAGTTATATAATATTTTAATATTATAGGATCGTTATAGTACTGAAAAAGACGGTATTATAATTTCAAACATTGAGTCAAGTAAGGAAACAAATTATGATTCCAAAGTCAAAAAGAATAAATCTAGCAAGGTAAATTACATTTATTTGAATTGTTGTCTTATATCAAATGTTTTTTTTTTCTAATATGCTCTCCATATTTTTTACAGCGGAAAAAAAATGATGACACTTTCATCTCGCAATCTGATGGGCATTATAACAAAGAAAATGTATGTTATTGAAGTTCAATTTTATAAAATTGTAATCAATTGCGAAGTTCATATCATTATTTTGTTTTCTTTTCATTTTTTATAGGAGCCCATATGTCCAAAGAAATTAAAGAAAGAGCCGGAATTGCCTAAGGTAAGTTTCTAGAAAACATAAGATATTTGATATAGTTACTAATTGTATTGTATTTTACAGAAAAAAGAAATAATTAAAAAGAACAATGAATTAATTACTAAACAAGTATGTATGCTATGAAAAAATTTAGTAATTTTTCTAGTAAATTGATGATGTTTAATGAAATAGTTTATATTCATTTAGATTATTATGATAAAATCGAAAAATGACGAAGCTTTTGAAAGACCTGTAGAATCAAATGAATGTAAAGTTGACAAAAATAAATCAGTTCCGGGTAAAGGAATTCAGCCATTGACTCCACCTGACAATACATTGGCTCTGACTGACAGAACAATTGAGTTACCATTAACAGTTTACGAAGCTAGCTCATCACAACATGGCACTGTACCATTTGAAATGAAAACAAAATCATCTGATGACCCAACTACTTCGAAGTAAGTTTTGATTATTCATATGCTTAATGAATGTTATAGATTTAATTATAAACAAAAATATGGCACTGACTCTGTTTTTTTTTTATTTTTTTTTTTTTTTTTTTTTTTCTATACGTAGTTTATGATGAAAATCATAATTTGTAACATAAAATGTTTTTTTATGTTTACAACATGCGTTTAATTAAATCTATGTTCTTTTGTTCTGTTCATGCTGAATTTTTTTTGTTTGTCATTATAGTGCTCACAAATGTAAAAGAAACTATTAATATACTTCATGACTCGAATTTTATTTTAGTGTTTTGAAATCTGGAAAAGCAAAGAAAAAAAAAACATCATGATAATAAAAAGGATGAGTTGATCGTGCAAATGAGTGAAATTGAACGCCGTATCGAAGACCTCAAAAAAGAATTAGAACTCCAAAGAAAAATGATCCAAAAAATATTGGATTTTTGGAATGAGCACAAAGGTATTAAACTTATTTGTTATCAAATTTTATTATACATAGTTTCATCAAATTTCAAGTAATTTTTAAAGTGCCGTTAAAGAAAAAAAAGCAATCAATATTTTTGTCATCCATTTTTTTCATATGCTATATATTAACATTATAAGAATACAGAAACAAATAAAAAAAGTTGAAAATTCGAACTTCTTTCGAATTTTTTAAAAATTGTAAAAATTGAAATTTGGGGATGACCGTAGTTTCGACCATTTTATAATTTTTAGGTAAGATTGATAGTTAATCAAAAAAATTTAAGGAGATTTCAATTTTACAGATACTCCGTCAAATCATGGATCGGTCGAATTGGAAAAAAAAACAGGGCATCCTCAAGTCGGTTTTACTCGTGTATCTGATAATAGTGTGAGTGACATTTCTTATTAATATATAGAATAAAAAACTTACAACTAATTACAAACTACTATTATAGATTCATTTAGGACAAGATGTTTATGTATCCTAAAATTCATATCTGACTGCAGCAAGTAGATCTAAAACTCCATCATAATTTGTTCGGAAAATGATCATGGCTTTATTCTCACCAAAAGAATTACAAGACAGTAGTGTTCACGGGGCCAAATCAAATAAAGTGAAACAAAAAAGTCAAAAAGAGGGACTGGATCCTGTAAGATTACAAGCCGTGAAAGGTACACAAAATGCATCCTTAATCTTACGTTGTCAGCATGTTTTCAATTTTTTTTCTTATTATATATAAGGTAAAGTATCCAGTAGTTGAACAGGTTTCAAAGTAAAATGTATTTGGCCTTATTTTTAATAGTTAAAAATGTAATTATTAGTTTAAATTAGTAATTTTCATGAAAATATAAACAATTTTGAACTGATTAAAGCGCAACATAATGAAGATAATTTAATTTTTATATTTTTACAACGTTTTTAAGATATATACCATGAAGGGAATAGTAGTTGAACAATCAATTCTGGCATATATGGCAATAGACACACTAAAAATTTTCAACGTTTTATTGAAATATCAAAAGAATTAAAACATATTACTATTTAATATTGAAAATAATACTATAAATATTTAATATGTTCACTTAAAAATAAGAAATATTTGTATTTAATTTTTTTATTATATTTTTTATAAATGCCAAAATAAATTTTCAATTATAAATAAAAAAAAAACTCAATTTAAAACGTTCAATAATTTATAACTGCACTAATTTTTAACTGTAAAACTTATTTACAGTCTGTTCAAGTACTGGTCACATTTTCATAAATGTTCAAGTACTGGGTACTTGACCTTATTGTAAAGTATCTATTTGGTATAATAACTATTTCAAAATGTTTTTTTATCACAACAATTTAATGACAATATATTAGAATGACTAACTTTATTTTAAAAATTTTATGTTAGAAACTTTCACAGTAGTACGACTACGTCAGTACTTGTAATTAATTTTTTAACTATAAGCTTGATGATATATATATATATATATATATATATATATATATATATATATATATATATATATATATATATATATATATATATATATATATATATATAAATATATATTACAAATATAAATATAAATATAATATAAATTTATATATATATATATATATATATATATATTTTTAAGAATTCTTCGCAGAAGTTGTTTTAACTTTTTCATCGAATTGGAATTTATTATCTTAAACATTTCAATTGCAGATATTTTTTCATATTATCTGAAAGAATCAGCCCAGTTTGATAAAGATAAACACGATGCAGAGATGAAACAGTTTCATAACTATGTATCGAGTAAAATAACCGATACCCGAGCCGAAAAGAAACGTCTAACCGAAAAAAAACTACCAAAGGTAATTAAAATTTTAAAGCGTGATCAAAAATAAAAAATTTATAAATATTTAAACTCAAAAAAAGTTCAACCTATTTTGAAGTAAATTTTAATTCGTAATTTGTTCATTCTTCAGCTTAAGGACAATAGTATGGGTGTTGTATAAATTTTTTTTTTTAGGTAAAGCCGGTGGAAAGCAGTGACACTGAAGATATTTCAGACATTGAGGAAGATACCATAGCCTCAAATGGAGAGGAAGATAGCGGAGAGTCTACCGATGAAGTGTCCGATGAAGAGTCTGTTAATGCCATGATTCAAGAAAGAAAGGAAGAACTTGAAAAAACTGATGTTGATCATGAAGCTGAGCCTACAGTCGCAATTGTAAATACAATTGAGGAAAAATCGATTGAAGAGAGAAAAGGAGAGAGTGAACCCAACAACAGTTCCAAGCCTAATAATAGTAAGGAAAAAGTAATTACTATTTCCTTACTAGTTAATAACTAGTTAACTGATTTAGATGACAAAATTATAAAGTGACGGAGATATTCATTTATACTAAAATATCTGCTAATTTTAAAGATATAAACGAACATGATTTTTCATTACTATAGTAATAAGTTAAATTAACTAATTATAAACCTATTCTAATATTTTCTGTAATTCTAATATTAAATTTATTGGCTTACTACTATTTTAAAAGCATTTCTACTTCTAAGGCTTACAGATGTTATAAATTTGATATTTGATATAAGTTTCATTAAAAAAACAAATATAATAATCATGAATATATACTTAATTGATCAAATTATGAATGTTTTCTTTTAGTTTATGTTATGGATAAATGTCTTTAGATTCAGCACAAATAATTTAGGAATGATCGAAAGTGAGTCATAAAAATTGAAACATAATAAATCTAATTAACCTGAATATGATCGGTTTCATCTTTTACATTGATTACTTGAATAATTTTTGAATATTGATGTAAATTTCGAAATCGTCACTGAATCTCTCTCGAGATTCTGTATTTTAAAAAAAAAAATCTTTATAAAAATTGGTAACTGTACTGAATAAATTTATTCACTAACTCTCGTGAAAGTTTTCTTTAGGCTACGTCATTATTAACAGAATTCTCCGTATACATACTGATAAAAAAAATGAAAATCCTGATGAAAAATTTAATTTAATCTTATGAAAAGAATGTTATTATAAAAATCGTTTCTCAATTACTCTCTGGATTCCATATATAAAATCGAAAAAATAATTCCCTTACAATAACTGGTGGAAATACTTATTGAAATTACTTATTAGTTCTTATAAATTTTTTTGAGACTTTTTCATAAATGTATGGAGTGCTTTCGCAGTGCATACTCATACAAATATGAAAATTTCAACAATGCAGAGTCAATATCCCAAAATTTAAAAATTTTTGCATTATAGGCATGATTTTCAAGATCTTGGTATGAAAAAATAAAAAATATTTCCTTATAAAATTTGATAACTCAAATACATAAATTTGCTCAATAATTATCGTTCTAATTACGTTTAAATTTCATATTTTTACTCAATTTATATCTAAAAACTAATTAAATGCTTTCTAGAATTTTCTCATCGAATCTCAATTTCTGAAAAAACTGTCATATTTTTATTCCTTACAAATGCTTATAAATTTCCGAATCTAATCATCAACCTCTTAAAATTCTGATAACTTTTATGAGAATTTTAGAAATAGCATTTCTTTGACACACTTTTCATATAAGAAAATAATCTTGAAAGTTATGAGATTTTCAGTGGACGAATGCAGAACATTTTCTAATAGCTCATATTTTTATAAGAATATATCAGATATTTTCCACAATATTGTTTGGAATTCTTCCGAAGCTATTCATAGAAATTAATCTTCTTAAAACTAATGCGAATGTTATGTGAATAAACTCATTAAATCTCATAAAATTATTTGCTAGAAGAATATTCCATTTATTCGAAATTCCTTAAAAACTACTCATAGAAATAAATCTTTTGAAAACTGATGCAAACGTTATGTGGATTAATTGATTAAATCTCATAAAATTATTTACGATGGAGGCATTCAATTTCTTTGAGAATCCTCCCAAATTACTTATAGAAATAAATCTTATTAAAACTGACCCTCGCGGTTTTGGAATCACTGTAGAATCACAGTAAAATTTTAGTGAGATTATAGTAAAAAGATAGTGCGACCATGATGAAATTACGGTGAAATCACTATAATTTTGTGCCATTCGGTTACTGTAGTTTTATGGTCATCTCATAGTGGTAATGCTGTGAGTTTAGAGTGGTACCACTGTGAATTTACAATGGTTCCACAGTGAATCTACGGTGAATTCACAGTGAAATCACAATGAATCCGCAGTTAATTTACTGTGAATTCACCAGGGTAAAAATAATTATATATAATTACTAGCGTACCCGACAGACGTTGTCCTGTCTACACGTCTTTAATTTGACACTGCGATGGTAGCGCCGTCTGTCGGATCCAATGTAAAACATTCCAAAATCAACAACTACTAATAAATTAAAAATTAATTAAAAAAACATTGTCCAGCGGACAAAATTGTGAATCTAAACCATTCCCAGATCCCCTTGAACACACACAAAAAATTTCATCAAAATCGGTCCAGTCGTTTAGGAGGAGTTCAGTCACATACACACGCACACAAGAAATATATATATTAAGATAGCGTACGACGCCATAACCTTCTAATCCTCTAAATAAAAATACATGAAAGTCTTGAAGTTAGTCATAGGTGCGCTTTATAAAATGGCAGTTTAAACGTATAGTAAGCTATTCGGCTGTATAGAGATTAGTGACGTATGCGTGACATTGTCCTCGACTGTATAAAGTTCTATACATCCCAGTAGATACTGGCGTGTACGCGT
The DNA here is from genome assembly GCA_000956155.1 of Cotesia vestalis. Lineage (NCBI taxonomy): Eukaryota > Metazoa > Arthropoda > Insecta > Hymenoptera > Braconidae > Cotesia > Cotesia vestalis. The sequence continues at coordinate 22,132 of JZSA01006637.1, read as the reverse complement.
AATATTTACAGATTGAGTGTCCTCTGCACGTACAAAACCCCTAAACGTCTGTCTAGGATGAAAACCCCCATACGCCCGCCTAGGATAAATGATAAAGTAAAATGTAGAGTGTGAAATTTGTTAAACTTACTTTAACCAATTATGAATACAATTATAGCAGAATTTGTGGCCACATGAAGTCAAAACTGGATCTTGTAACCACGATAAACATATTGGACATTCGAATCGTGGTTTCAGTTTCTTATCTTCTATCTGAAGATTCTGAAAAAAAAAGAATCAATGAGTTCACAGTGAAATTACTATGAATTTACTGTGGAACTATTGTGAACTCACGGTGTTATCTCTGTGAGACTACCATGAATCTACAGTGATACCACTACTAAACCATAGTGACGAAATGGCACAAAATCACTGTGAATTCACTATGAAATTACCGTGAACCCACAGTGGATTTACAGTGAAGACGATTTCACTGTGATTTCACAGTTATTCCGAAACTGCGAGGGCGATCCGGATGTTATGTGAATGAACTCATAAAATCTTATAAAATTATTTGCCATTATAGCATTCAAGTTCTCTGAAGTTTCTCAAAAAATACTTCTAAGCATTAATCTCATTAAAATAATGGAAATATAACATGAATTTACTGATTAAATCTTATTAAAGTTCGGTTAGGTTCGCATTTAATTAACCTTGAATGTTGTATATCAGTATACAATCTCATACCACCACTCCGACAAAGTTCTCCTTAAATCTCATTTGTTCTCGTAATTATTATAATCCTGAAATAATTCAGTTTCCCGAACTTATAAATACTCATAGCTAAACAATTTTATCACTCAACTCTCATAAATTCTAATTAAATTTATCAGAGTTTTGCCTAAAAAATTGTTAAACCCTCTATTGCTAAGAGAAAATAATTGTATAAGAATTTTCGAGGTTTTTCATGGACAAATGCAGATCACTTTCTCATAACCAATTTTTTTATAAGAATTTATGAGACCTTTTCCACAGGGATACACTCTGGTTCCATTTTGAAAACACTCTGGATGTATTTTGGATTTATAGTGGATTCACTTTGGTTATGTTTTGTAACTTTTTTGGGCTATCTCTGAGGCCACTTTGAAAACACTTTAAATAAACTCTGGTTTTACTCTGGAAATATTCTGGTAAAAGCGCACAAAACCACTTTGAAAACACTCTGGAACTAGCAAGATGACAAAATGTTTCCTGAATAATTACAGAGTATTTCCAGAACGATTTGAAAACCGCAAAAGAAGAAGAATTTGTACTTTTGTTGATACAAGTTCTAGACACAAATGTAAAACATGAATTCTTGAAAGAACATATGATAATGAAAATCAAAATAGCTTACGTTTTTAAAATATCGATTTTAAGCAATTAAAATGAAAAATTTTATGTTTCAATCTATGTAATCGCATTATAACAAACCTTTTCTGTTTCTTTCACTTATTCTGTCAGATTGACGATATGGTTCTAGTTGTTGTAAAATAACTCCATTGCTGAGAGAATTGTTATTCATTATCATCACCTGTTGTATTTGATCTGTTTATAATTCACTGATACTTAATCGAATCACTGATAGACAAGCTTTTATCGACTGTTCGATTGGAGTACCGGCATTCTAACAGTATTTTATTCGATGTTTTGATATTTCGTTTCCATAGCAACTATTTACTAAGCGCACAAACACTCATTGTCATGAGCGGTGGAGCTCCTGACGTTGAAGACTAAAATAAATATTGCTTCCTTTAATGCACATAGAAAATTCCATACAAAATAGCCTGATTTAATAAATCGTATTAAAATACCACATAAGTTTGAATTCTTTTGGCATGTTAAAAAAGAATGATTAATTTTTATGATGCGCGCGCACAAGATGACATGAAAACTACATGTTAAAATTGGCTATCAAACATAATTAAGAGTGACTATGTACTTTGTACTGATTGAATAAAGTCATGAATCTAATAATCCTCTACAGGTCTTTTTATTTCGAATGATAAATCATTTCTAAGAGTAGGAGATCCCCTACTATATAGATACTGCTTATTTTTCCAATTTAACATTAATTATGCAAATATATTGATTCTTAATTTTGAATGATTTTTTACGACTATAATGTTACTAAAAGTGAAAATCAAATAGTAAATGAAATTCTTGATATTTGACCGTTATTAATTTCTTATTTTAATTTTTTACAATAAATCTTGGTTATCAGTCTAAGATTTTCAGTAGATTCCATAGAAATCTAACTATTGCATTGGTCGTCATGACAGAACTTTTAAAAAATTCTGCTATGTATCGACTTAGCTCGTCAAGCGGATTCAGAAAAAACATATCGTTCAAAAGTTTACATATGTATTTGTTTGTATATATGTGTATATATATATATATATATATATATTAGGGTGATTTTTTTTTACTTTATTTTTAACTTCCCGCTAAAAATCTCAGATTTTCAAAAATCAGGAAGTTATTGTTGTCTCTCCGTTTTGCAAAAATTGAGTTTTTATCAGATCTCGACGTTTGAAGATCACAGAAAGCTTCCCTGACTACCCCCGCGATGTTGTCACTATGTCTGTATGTATGTATGTATGTATGTATGTGTGTGTGTGTGTGTGTGTGTGTGTGTGTGATAGATTTTAAGAAATCTTGAACAATCTAAAAAAAATAAGAAAAAAATCATTTTTGAAATCGGTTTTTTTGGAATATCTTTCAAACGGCTCAATTGATCAACTTTAAAAACTAATCCGCCCTGAAGCTTGAAAAACCACGCCGATCGTCGCCAATCTGGTCAAAATCGATTGATTCGTTCGTGAGTTATCGTGAACGAAAGAAAACCGAAAAAAGTGTTGTTTCGGGATTTCTCTGAAGTTTTCGATTTGATTAATTAAAACCTGAAAATTACTTATGAGGATGATAAAACTGCGTCGAATGCCGCCAACCGCGTGAAAATCGGTTGATCCATTCAAAAGTTATTGCGATTTGAAAAATCCAAAAATAGTGTTCTACGAAACTTCTTTCAGACTTTTGAGCTGGGAGAGCTCAAATGCATCAACAAACAATAATCATTAATTATATTATTCGGTAAAGGATAAAAATAGATTGTGAAATTGATATTGACATTATATTTATGCTAAAGTGATCTATTATGTTATGAACTTTGCAAAATCATCATGATTATATCATCAGCAGTACAGCGGCCGGACAGCTCAAGGAACACGGGGATCACTGAAGTTAAGCAGCTTTGAGCGTGTTTAGTGCCTATATTAGGGTGATTTTTTTTTTACTTTATTTTTTTTTTCGGTCCCATCGTGAATTCTTGTTGGAAATACCCAAAAAAAAATTCCCTGAAAGTTTGAGCTCTTAATACTAATTTACCTCCTCGACCAAGGCATGTGAAGATTTCCCATTGAAAATACACAAAAACTTTGATTTTTAATTTTTGAATTTCTAAAGCTCAGCGGCATTTCATGGGATCACTTTGATCGAAGATGGTTTTCTCTTATAATTGAACGCTCTACAAAAGTGCCCATTGCCGCAAAGTCGTAACTCACACTGGCGAGGCAGTACGGGCCACTGAACCTGATTTTTTCATAAAATTGGCGTTTCTCCGCATTTATCTCGTAAATATCAATAGCTACGGAAAAAATGTAAATAAAATACTTGTAGAGAATTCAATTTCTAACAAAAAAAGCCCTATGGACCAAATCGCTAAGATCAATATTAAGCGAGATATTAAGCCTGGAATATATTTTTTCGTGAAATTTTGGCCTATCATTGATTTAAACTTATTAATATCTTGTTTACTTTCTCTGTTTTTTATATTTTTTCTTCAATATATTTTTTTAAGGCTAGAAAACTAAAGCAAAATTAATAATCTACAATATTTAACCTTTAATGATAATAAACATTTAATCAAACTCTTTTCTCTTTGTTTCTTCTCCGTCAGTAGGTACTTAATAATCTAATGGCAACGTTGCGATGTAACTAACATCGCGGTGATTCCCCCAACAGTCGATCAACAACGTTTGACAAAATGTACGCGACTAGCGAAAGCTCAGTCATTGTCCGCAAATCGAAAGCCTCTCTCCTCTCCAAAAATCCCCTCTTTTACGTAACCTTGAATTAGTTTAATAAATCGCCCGCCTAATTGCAGCGCTTTCTTTGTTCTTTATTGTGTGATACTAATGCCGCAAATATCGAGAACAAAGCTCAGTGAACACTGAATGTACTCGCGTCGCATTTGTATGCTTTACATTGCGTTACATTGTTCTATCATTTTTATTCTTGTCAAAGATGTCTGAACAAATCGGAAATAGAGTTTATAATTATTTAATTGGATTTGAAATTCATAATATTAATAATATTAAGTTACCTTCGTGTAGGGATGTATTGAATCTCTTTATGTACAAACATCAATCCTTAAAATTAAGTATACGAGCAAGTGCTAGTAGTGTGATCAGTGATACGAATGCTATTTGGGCTAATCTTTTGATTCCAACTTCTCGACCTCAGCACAGTATTAAAAAATTGGAAAAAATTTACAGTGACTACATGAAACTGAAGAATCATCGAAGTCGTGCAAAGACATCGAAAAGACAACGAACAAATGTGGAACAGTTTAGCAAACGTCTTGATAAATTATTTGACATTGCAAATTGTGCTGCACTAATAAATTTACCGAAAAATTTGCAGCAACTTTTGACAGATTGTCGTAAAGGAAATAGAAATATCCATCTACCAGCAATTGACGTTATACCAGAAGAAACTTCTGGAAATCTGTCTGCGATGGAAGAAGAAACTCTCAATAATGAGGAAATTGGTTAGTTCTAACATTATAATAGTTTTGTTTAATTATATTTGATTTGTTTAACATTCAGCTAATATGTTTACTAATTCACTGTTAACATTTTTCATTTCAAGAATGAAATTATCCCAACAGTCGTCCTTAAATAGTTTCTGTAGTTCCATATCAAATTCCAATGAATTGAAGCGAACTTGTTCAGACTTTGAAGATACAATGCCAGCGCCTAAGAAAAATAAAATTGATATTCTGACTTCGGAATTAGTATTAGCACTAGATAGAACTAAAACTAGTAACAGAAATGCGATGTACATCATTTCTGCTGTTATTTAAAGTTTAGGACTTGAGATTGATAAATATAATTTAAGTTACTCCACTATTCGCAATGCGCGTATTTCAAAAAGAGAAGAAACGGTCTCATAAATTCTCATAAAAAAAATTGCTTATGAGAAAGTGATCTGCATTTGTCCATGAAAAACCTCGAAAATTCTTATACAATTATTATTTAAATCATAAATTGCTAAAATATTTAAAATTTTGAGCTTTTCGACCTTAAAAATCTGATAGGAATTTCACAGAACACTATTTTTGGAATATTCAAATCGCAATAACTTTTAAGTGAATTGTTATGTCCTGATGTTAGTTCGTAACAATTATAACAGTTCCTTAAATTTGAGACTAATCATTCAAGATTATATGTCTCGGGATGCTGGAACCGCGTCAATGAGTAATCGTATGTCAGGGTTTCAGAAGCTTCGCAATGCGTAAGCGATTAAAAACTGGATTATTACTTGGGTTAGGTCAGGCACGAATGAGCGACAGCAGATGTGGTAAGGACACTTAAAAAAGGGATATAAAAAGAAATATACCTGTTAACTGTAGATGTGACGTTGAAGAGAAGCAACCGCCCTTGTTGAGATGAATTTCTTTTATAATTTGTAGTTAAAGTTATCTAAACTGATGGATAATTGAGGATTTATCTCAAAGAATTTTAACACTGATCACTTTGAATTGAAGTTTATTTAATTGACGTCACTACTTTGAATTTATACTGGTAATTAATTGACTGGTTGATTATGAATTTGAATTTCAATAACTCAACTTTTGAGAAAAATGATGTAGAATAAATCGTGAAATAAATGGGAAGAAGGTTGCAATCGTAGTAGATAATTTTTGCGACTAAGAACTGATCACAGGGTCTCAATATGTTTTATAACCTTAGCTATCCTTCTCGACCCCCCCCCCTCCCCCCTGACAGTTGCGGCTTTGCTCCTCTAGTTCTTTTTTATTCGTAGTTAACGTGTACGAGTGGTCCCGTAAATATGTTAAATTGGACGCGATAAGAAATTTGGTCGGGAATTTTGTTTTTAATTCAACCACGCGGATGTTGAATAGAACATAAAAATTTAGAGTCTGATAACGAGAGTAGCAAGAGATTCGTTGGTCTCATGGGACGTTAGGATGCCGGATTCTAGCACGTCTTTCCTCGCTTCGGGGTTTATTACTTTTTAAGTTGTTTGATATAAGTATAAGCTCAACTAAAAACGGATTAAAAATTACCTTTTTTTTTTTTTTTTTTTTTGAGCAGCGAGAATAATTAGATTTTAATATTTTCATATCAACGAACCAGCTTTCGTGACATGCTAAGATTTCTACTGCTGCTTCTATTGTCGGAACTAGGGTTTTTATACGTATTGTCGGTCTCTTATAGTTGATGATTCGCCTAATTTAGTATCTAATCCTAGGAATCTGCGGATGTATAATTTTTATCGTCTTAATGTTATACGAAAAGATTTTGGGTTACGAGACGCTGAACGCTTATGTTCTTAATTTTTACACCGGACGATATTATGTTCAGTTTTTACACTCCTAATGCTATTTGAATGGGTTTTGCTTTACGAGCTGTGGAACGCCCCTATGCTTAGCTATTACACTCTCAATGCTATTCAAATGCGTTTTGCGTTACGAGTTTCCGAACGCCACTATGCTTAGCTTCTACACTCTGAATGCTATTCGAATGGGTTTTACGTTACAAGCTGCTAAACGCTCACATGCTTAATTTTTACATCGGACGTTCACGTGCTTAAATTTTGCAGTCTCGTTCAACAGCTGACTCGAAGGCGGTACATTATTTCCTTAGCTAGAGTGGGGTTTACACGTGCGGCTTTTTCACTAATACTAATGTTCCGATCCCTCATGGCTATGACTACTAATACTCTATATGTTTGATTGTTATTGACATCTTGACTGAGAAGGCTGGTTACCTTACCGGCATATGATTATTTATTGTAGAAAAAGTGTATCGAATTGATGCCAGATTGTTTGAGAAGGTACGATATAGCTCAAAGTTCGAGAAAGGGGAATAGCGTAAGCTTTTTAGCATATTCCCCTTGTAAAAGATATTAATAATAACAGAAAGGTATACACGAGTTACGCGAGGCCATAACAGAATCAATCTCATTGAAATTCGATTTTTACAAATGAGGGTGAAAACAATAACTTTCCGATATTTTGAAATCGTTGATATATATGTTATATATATGTATATATTATATATTATATATTATATATTATATATATATATATATATATATATATATATATATATTTAGGGTCAACCGTTTTCCAGATTTTTTAGTAGATTTCATAGAAATCTAACTGTTGCATTTGTCCTCATGACGCAACTTTTGAAAAATTTTGCTATTTCCTGACTCAGTTCGTCGAGCTGGTTCAGAAAATGTCATTAGTTCAAAAGTTTATATATGTATGTATTTAAATATTGTGACGTTATTTTAACGACCGGGGTCTATTTAAAATGAACGTCACTAGCGCCAACGGATTTTTGTAGTTTTAAGTTGATATTTCAAGGCCAAATACCATAGAAAATATAATTTTAAAGATTAAAGAAAATTGTTTTGTGAATTAAGTGAGTGTTGATGCCGAGTAACGAAGTTTATAGTTTTAGAGTAAATTTAGAGAATTAATGTTACAGTTGAGATTTTAGAATTTTTAAGAGTAGAGTTAGTTTTTAGAGTCAAGTTGTGAAAATATATTAAGGTCAATTCATTTAAGGGTTTTATTGAGTTATTTTGAGTTTTAGTTTTGTGTTTCGAATTTTGAGTTTTGAGTTTTGAGTTCTGAATTTTTAGTTTTGGGTTTTGAGGTTGCAGAGGACGTGGGTAAGTCAGCGTTACCGTGGAGCGGGACTGTAAGTCACCCGGTTCCGTTTGACGTTAGACACCAGTCTAACCCTTTGAGACTTCCAGGTGGAATGCCTAAGTCTGGTTGAGATGCCAGCGCTCCAACATAAAGGAATATGACGAAAGCATATGGGATCAATTTAAGTTTTTGGTTAAGTTTACGTTTTAGCTAGTTTTGATCATTTCTAGCGAATAAAAAATTATCTACTTTTATTTACGATTACGTTTTGAGTTTTTGAGTTTCGATCCCAGCCGTAGTCAGTTCCTGGAGAGCATCCACCAAAGGAATATCCGTACTCAGAACCTCAATTGTTTGATTAAAGATTAAAAATATTTGGGAATTAATTGATTATAGAGATTTTAGTTGTGAGTGAGTCACGTTTAACAGTCGAGTTTTGGACTTCGTAGAGGACAGTCGTGTTTGAGAATTGCCGCTGGTCACTTCAGGTGATCGGACGTGCGTAGCGTTTAAGTTCCAGGTTGAAGTTTCAGTCTTTTGCGTTTTATTTTGGGTTCCAGACAAAAATACATAATTATAAAGTTGTTTAAAAATAAAATAAAAGGTTACTCAGTATCTACATTGTTTCGAACAGGTATGTGATCGTTTATTTATTGTAATTTGAGCGTTAATAATTGAGTTCTTGGTCATAAGATATGAGATAGCCAATTCTATAGAATACTTTTGAGTGTAAATAATTCAGAATACGTTGACAGATTTATTTAAGAATATTGTTCAAGTTGTTTAGATTAATTTATTTATTTGAGATTGTTATTTTAAGCTTTATTTATTTCATTTGTTAATTTTATAAGAGTAAGGGTCTGTAACATGACTATAGCGTTTCCTTTTGTATCGTTCCGATAATTTTGTCGTGGTTATATTCAAGTTTGTTATTTAAGATAAAGTTTTGGTTAAATAAATAAGGATTTTGTTGAGCATAAATTTTTGGTGTTGCGAATAAAATCATTGCTAATAAAATTAACAACAGACCATAGTAATGAGTGTCTCGTCCGGTCTCTCGGAAAAATTCATCAGACATACCGAAGTTCTTGAAAAGATTATAAAATCCTAAATACACAAGTAAATGGGAGTTTTATCACCCTCCACATAGACTAGCATTACCGACAAGGACTTTGGAATTGTTTAATGTTGAATAAGATATAATCCTTGAGAGACAAATAGCGTACATTTTTAAAGTAAAATAAATTTTAAAAAGAAACCAAAAAATAATAATTTTAGAAACGAATAATAAAAAAAAAATCTAATAGAAATAAAATACTTAAATAATTATTTAGAAAAGTTAATAATACTAATTTTAATAATAATTGAAATTAATAAATAAATAAGTAACTATTGATAAATAATTAGGAAAAATAACAACTAACTATTAACAATTATAATATTAATACATAAATGAAAAAACTACTAAATAATATTTAAACAACAGGAAATAGCCAGGAGCACCTTGCTACGGTATTCAAGAGTGTTCATGACACCATCTTGGCAGACAAATATGAACCCTTCATTCTCGGACGTCAGGCCAGCTGACTTTAAGAAGGAAAAAATCAGCTGGGTGGACAAGCCATGATCACGTACGTGTTTAAAGAACACGCTGTCCATGGACTTGTCTATCAATTTGCCAAGGAGTAGTTTTTCCTCGGTGTTCCTGATGATGCTCTTGGATTCCTCCTTTCTCTTTCCTTTTTTTCGAGCTTCTAAGCCCGGTGATAGGTGGCGAGTAACGTTCGCTTGAAGACAACCGTTTGGAAAATGTTAAATTCCAAAATTTATCGCAGAAAATTTAACCAGTACTACTGAGACGTTTTCCCCCTGGAGGCTATCCAAGGGAAAAACGCCAAGGAACTGGAGTTACCCAGAGAACGGCTGTAGCAAAGTTAGTGGAGCTCATCTCTTAGGGGTAATACGGACTCCCCGTACTCCGACCTGTCAGGATACGGCAGGCACTCATAGCCGAGTAGGTGGGATTGAGCTGAAGGTATCCTCTCGATCCTTAGGGGGTCTACGATTAGGAAGTCGAGGAAGTCGGCTAGATACCTCGACCTGGGAGGGCAGCAGCGCGGGAGGAGGGAGTTGGAGGCTATTCTCTCGTTTCTCCGGGGAAATAACGAGCAGAGAACTGAACCGCTAGCGCTGCGAACTGTAGTCCGCGAATTGTTGAGGATACGACGTCGGTGAAACAAAATCGAGTCACAGGTAAAAAGTCGGTAAACAGATTCCCGTCTCACCAATTGTCGGTAAAACAGAGAAATTTCGGAAAATCGGAGAGAGGGCAAAGGCGTGTATTGTAATTTTGTAAAGGTGATTTTCCACTTCCTGATAAATATTTTTGGTTACTTATCCTAATTGATTCTTTTGTGTTTATTTTTGGGCAATCCCCTTTCCAACCCTGGAAATCAGCGAACTTAAAATTTGAGCAGGGGATTTATCGAGTTTGTGATAAATTAGTTATAAGATAAGTATTTTCATAAGGGGAAATTTTGAACCCCTTCCCCCAATTTTACCCGTTACAATGTTACTCTTTTAGGTAAATCGTATTCAAGAGTTGATGATGATTGATTTATGTCTTGACGTGGTAAAATTTTACCCCTTAAAAATTCCTCAGCTATTACAGTATAATTAATTCCAAAGTAATTACAGTAAAATTACAAAAGTAATTGGATTATTTAACAAATTATTTTGTTAATAATAAGTTGATTCCATAGAGTTGACTCCAGTTAGTGCACATACAGAGAATAAGGCTACATTAATTAAATTAAGTTACATTATTCAAAAAAAGTTCCAGTAATAAAATAAAGTTAAGTAGTAAATCTACCGTAAGGGTTACTGAATTGGTGAGTTTAATAACAATATTTAATTAATTATAAATTTATAATATTTTATTAATAATAATAGCTAGTTAGCTAATAGCGAATAATAATTAAGTTAACATTAGAAACTCCTTACATCCTGAATATACCTCTCCCGCTACATTGATAAAATACCCAAAGTGAGTTACAGAAAATAACCTAAGTTACATTTAGTACATCATACCTTTGTCTCGTGTACAAAGGCTTGCCTTTCCCCACCCCTTTCAGGTATAATAAGTGTTCGAAGATGTCGGACGACGGTTCAACGAAGGACGCTCAACAGGAGAGGCGTACGAACGTTGAAGAGACCGGCACCTCGGATGAGGACAGCCGGCAATTTCGTTTCAGATCACCGTATAACGTTCTACCCGGACAGAATCCCGAAGACCCGGGGAATACCGGTCGACCAGGTCAGTCAAACACCGGTGCAATACCAAAACGAAACCGTTACAGTTGCGATCGCGATCAATTGAGTGAGCCTCCACCCCGGTATAATACCGCAAGTGATCAAGGAGCTGTTGGATTCTCCGGCACTCGGAATGTTAATCCACCCGCTCGCCCGGATAACGACCCACGGCGAGATGGAACCCGATACAGTTTAGATCATCGTCAGAGGAGGGAGTGCCGATCTCCACCACGCCGATCGCAAAGTTTTAGGCGAAGTTCACCACGTGAACAGGATCCCCGTCGACCACCGGGAGATCAAGCACGACGTCCAGTCCATCCAACGCTGGAAGATTACGAGATACCCGACGACGATGACATCAACTACGACGCTAGAGCTCCAGCACCGATCAGAGCCACCACGCTGTTGAGCATCATGCACAAATGGCGCGTGTCGTTCGGTGGTGCACGTCATGAGGATGTCGAGACCTTTATTATGAGGATCGACGAGGGACTCGAGATGGTTAGGGTGAGAGATGAGGACCTGTTAAGGGCCTTACCGTTTTCACTATCAGGTGCCGCATTAACATGGTACCGAGGCCGCTTGCATAACTTCCATACGTGGGCAGACGTCAAGCAAGCTATGAGATACAGATTTGCCGATCCAGACTATCAAATGGCGTTACGAGAAGAGATCTCGAACCGAACACAGGCGCGAGGCGAGTTGATCAGTCATTATATCGCGTGTATGAATGGCTTATTTTCACGCACCGACCCTCCGTGGCCAGAAATCATCAGCAGACGGGACGATATAGAGATACAGATCAGCGAGGTACAGGTATACGTCATTCGGGTCGAGATAAAAGAGACCCCCTACCATTGAGAGTAGTCATAGACTCCGAGAATGAACCCCAAGAGAAAATCGAGGGAACTTTGGAAGTCGAAGTCCCAGTTGACAACTTGGACGCGTTACAGTTAGGGCGGAAGGCCTCAAGGCCTAAGGGTAAGCCCTAGAAATTTGTTAATAAGAATAAACAGACCGCTACAGACTCTAGAACCAACAGTGTAACGAGCCTACCAGAGCCGCTGGCTTCGAGCCTCGTTACTAATGACAGCCACCCCAAGGCTGAGAATACAGCTGCAGATTCAGTACCACAGTCCAAAGAATTTCGATGTTGGAACTGTGAGGGGACAGGACATCGTCACCGAGACTGTCCGAAGCCCAGACGAATCTTTTGCTTCAGATGTCGAGCCTCAGGATACTCGACAGTGACGTGTCCATTCTGTAACCCGGGAAACGAGCAACAGTGAGACCCCAACCGACGCGGGAATCACTAAGAAAATACCCGGATTCGGACCAGTTAATACAGGATGCAGTCAACCCCGTGGGAAGCTCGACAAGTGAGACCAATAAAATTCCGGTTATTATTGATTTTTCTCAGCTACAGAATAATTCCATAAAACGAGACGACCAGTCTCCAGCAGCTTTTTACGTCACGATATACATCGGTGACCAACCATTAGAAGCTCTATTGGACTCAGGAGCATCCAAATCGTTCTTGGGACCCGAAGGAATTGCTCTAGTGACTCGTTTGAACTTGCCGACCGAACTGGTGCCTACGCGCCGAGTTATACTCGCCAATGGCGAGGAGCAGCGAGTTAATCAAACGACCACAACGGAAATACAGTTATAGATACGTATGGTTACAGCACAACTATACTGGATGCCTTCCTTGTCTCAACCCTGTGTGTTGGGATTGGACTTTTTAAACGCAGCTGAGATGGTAATTGATTTCTCAGCTAATCTATGGTATTCCAGCTCAATGCCCGAGGAAAAATACCAGTTCGTAAAAGGAACGGTTTCTCCATGCGCAATTATTTGCTGTGGTATCCAGACTCTTACAGTCAAACAACAGGACCAGCTACAGGAATTCCTGGACCATAACATTCTACCATCAGGAAAACTTGGGATGACGAACTTGGTAGAACACAATATAGATGTCGGAGATCATCCACCGATCAAGGAAAAACCGTATAACGTGACGCCCATACTCCAGGAGAGGATTTGGAAAGAAGTCGATAAAATGTTAGACGAAGGCGTCATAGAGGTATCCGACAGCGATTGGTCAAGCCCCGTCGTCATGGTACGGAAACCGAATGGGGAGTGGCGATTCTGTATCGACTACAGAAAATTAAATGCCGTCACTAAGAAAGACGCGTATCCGATACCAAACATGACTGGTATTTTGGATCACCTACGACAAGCTAAATACATCACGACTATAGATCTTAGTCAAGCTTACTATCAGATCCAAGTTACGCAGCGCTCCAGACCGTTAACAGCTTTTGTAGTACCAGGTAGAGGATTGTTCCAGTTTCGAAGGATGCCTTTTGGCTTAACTAATGCTCCAGCAACCTTCTAGAGGATGATAGACCAACTCATTGGTCTAGAAATGTATCCACACGTTTTCGTATACCTGGATGACATTATTGTTGTTACAGAAACATATGAGGAACACTTGAAATGGTTGAAGAAAGTGTTAGAGAAACTTCAGGGTGCCGGACTAACAATCAACCGAGAGAAGAGCGAATTTTGCTGCTCCGAGGTCCGTTATCTTGGATTTCTCGTCAATTCCGAAGGGTTACAGGTCGATCCAGAGAAAACTTCAGCAGTGAAAGAATTTCCAAGCCCACGCAACATCAAACAGCTGCGGAGATTTTTAGGCATGGCGTCTTGGTATAGACGGTTCATCCCGGAGTTCGCTACCACCGCGGCTCCACTCACAAAACTGCTGAAAAAGGACCAACCATGGAACTGGGGTCCCGAACAGGATACAGCTATGCAGACGTTAAAGGAATACCTGACTTCAGCCCCAATATTATCGTGTCCAGAGTTCAGTCTACCGTTCACCTTGCAGACTGACGCAAGCTCAGTAGGACTCGGCGCAGCCTTGACACAGTTTATTGGCGATCAAGAACGAGTTATCGCTTATGCGAGTCGAACCCTGACTGACGCGGAGAGGAAATACACCGTCACCGAGCAAGAATGTCTTGCAGTTATTTGGTCTATCCGCAAGTTTCGGTGTTACTTAGAAGGGTACGAGTTTACAGTTGTTACAGATCATAGCAGTCTACGTTGGCTACACAACCTCAAAAACCCAACAGGTAGACTTGCCAGATGGGCGTTAGAGCTCATGGAGTACCGATTCACCATCGTCCATCGAAAGGGAGCTCTACACCACGTTCCAGATGCCTTATCCAGAATTCCAGAAGGGCAGGATGAAATCCTTGCAGTGATAGGCGATGATATAGACCGCTGGTACGACCGACGTGAGAGAGATGTTCGAAGAAGGCCAGACAAGTTTCCGGACTGGCGAATCGATGGGGAGGAATTATACTTCCACCGGCCCTCGAAGTTCGAAGAGGCAGAATTAGAAGACCTCAATGCATGGAAACTAGTTTTGAGGAAAATACATCACCAACGAGCCATCACCGAGTGTCACTCAACACCCGAAGCAGGACACTTGGGAGTCGACAAAACCTACAAGAGGGTGGCAAATACATACTATTGGCCAAATATGTTCCAGGATGTAGTGAAATATGTGCGACAATGTGAAGTCTGTCAACGCACAAAGGTCGAACAAGCACCACCAGCAGGCTTCATGGGCAAGAAGTTTGTTCACGAACCATGGTCCATGGTCGCTACAGATATTATGGATCCGCTACCTACAAGTAGGAAAGGCTATTCTTACTTACTAGTCATTCAAGACTTGTATACTAAGTGGATCAAGCTAAGACCACTCAGGAGAGCTACAGGTGCAGCAATCAGTGAGGCTCTGGAAGATTTAGTCATATTGAGATGGGGAGAACCACAAGTGCTACTTAGTGACAACGGTTCAGAGTTCGTAAACCGAGATATCAGAGCACTGACAGAGCGCGTGGGAATTAGGCATATGACAACACCACCATACCACCCACAAGCTGATCCAGTAGAGCGAGTAAACCAAGTGTTGAAGACCATGATGACAGCGTTTTTAGATGAAAATCATCAAGCGTGGGATCAACACATCTTGCAATTTCGCTTCGCTCATAATACAGCTTTTCATAGTTCTATCCAGGCGACGCCAGCTTTCCTAAACATGGGAAGAGAGCCCGCGACTACAGCACCGTTACGACGAGACCTATTGGGAGACCCCGACATAGTACATCGTCCAGTACAAGAGTGGCAAGCACGAATGAGGCAGCTGGACAATTTGAGAAACAGCATCGTGCATGCCCTAGATACAGCTTTTCAGAGACAAGCTCATTATTACAACCAACGACATCGAGCACGTGAATTCCAAGTCGGAGATTTGGTATGGAAAAAGCACTTTGCGCTATCCAATCCAGCTAAGAAAATAGCAGCCAAATTGAGTGATAAATTTCATGGTCCATTTCGAGTCTCACGTAAAATTTCAAAAGTCGTTTATGAGCTCAGTGAATAAGAAGGGAGAGTGGTGGGGAACTACTCTATTCAGCATTTAAAGCTTTACGTTCCTTCAGAATAATCCTACCCCTTAGTTATAGGTTCCTTTTCCCGTTACAGTTAATTTCATTTTTTTTTGTAGTTATAGCCAAGCATTGTCGTTACCGTTCACTAATAAGTTTATATTACAGATCCTGAATGTCAGAACGTAGTCTAGCTCAAGAGATGGCCGACCTAGAAATGGTCATCGACGTCTCCGATGACGACTCCGTAATAGAGGAGCAACCCGCAGAAAATCAAGGCGAGGACGACTACGAAAGCATATACGATGAGCTACCGGAAGAATTACCGTGGGTTTTACCTGAAGACCAGTTTTAGGCTCCCATCCGCCCATATGCAGGATATATGAGGTGGTTGGATTACTACAAACCCGGATTTCTCAAAGCTCTAGGGAAGATGGTAGTCCGCATGAGCCATAAGAAAGATGGCACATGTCCGCTCCAGAAATTGTCTGGGTATAAGGTTCGGGTATCAGAAGAGACGAAATCAGACTCACCCAAACAAGACGCAGAAATACAGGCAGGACCATCAACGTGTCACGCGAGCACCCAGACGGATGTCGTCGAAGTCCCGATGGAGGTCACCATCCGTCCAGTGAGCGATCCAGATCGACCACTCGGGAAAACGATAGACCTTTTACGTGGCGTGGCAGACCACGAAGATGTTGGAACTGCCGAAAAGAAGGTCACCCGTACAACCAGTGTCCCGAGGAACGTACCATCTTTTGCCAGATGTGTGATAGAGCTGGTGAGATCGCTCGTACATGTCCACACTGCAGTGAGGCGTGGAAGGCGATGGGCCCGTACTGACGAGAGTATGGAGGGAACATCCCATGGGAGCAGTTAAGGAAAGCTCCAAAGCGAAACGAGGGTCAGAAGTCACCAGTAGACCGTCGTTGAGAGCTTACATCCACGGGTTACAGATACCGGATAATACAGTTACAGTTGAGTTTAACACTCGTCATCGATACATGTTCAGAAAACCACACCTCGCCAAGGCGACGTGAGTACAGTGTGGCTCATGGCCAAAAGGTCCACGAAGTTTATTGAATAAAACGTTACAGGCGGTTACAAAACCGCGAAATAATTTTTGTGTCTGCAAGCTGTAGACCTCACAGAAATCCAGCTACGAACACCAAGTGGAGACAAGAGCACGTAGTGCCGTAAGACAGTCATCAACCACCAAAGCCATGGATCTGATCCAGTGTTGAGCAGCTCAAGTCATACAGTCTAAGACAATTATCGAAGCAGTATAGTCAACAACATTGACGTTCAGAAAGGAAAACATCAACGTTCAGAAAGGATAACATCAACGTATCGAAAAGCACCCCCAGGAGGAGAGGAGTTGTGACGTTATTTTAACGACCGGGGTTTATTTAAAATGAACGTCACTAGCGCCAACGGATTTTTGTAGTTTTAAGATGATATTTCAAGGCCAAATACCATAGAAAATATAATTTTAAGGATCAAAGAAAATTGTTTTGTGAATTAAGTGAGTGTTGATGCCGAGTAACGAAGTTTATAGTTTTAGAGTAAATTTAGAGAATTAATGTTACAGTTGAGATTTTAGAATTTTTAAGAGTAGAGTTAGTTTTTAGAGTCAAGTTGTGAAAAATATTAAGGTCAAGTCATTTAAGGGTTTTATTGAGTTATTTTGAGTTATTTTGAGTTTTGTGTTTCGAATTTTGAGTTTTGAGTTCTGATCTTTTAGCTTTGGGTTTTGAGGTTGCAGAGGACGTGGGTAAGTCAGCGTTACCGTGGAGCGGGACTGTAAGTCACCCGGTTCCGTTTGACGTTAGACACCAGTCTAACCCTTTGAGACTTCCAGGTGGAATGCCGAAGTCTGGTTGAAATGCCAGCGCTCCGACATAAAGGAATATGACGAAAGAATATGGGATCAATTTAAGTTTTAGTTTACGTTTTAGCTAGTTTTGATCATTTTTAGCGAATAAAAAATTATCTACTTTCGTTTACGGTTACGTTTTGAGTTTTGAGTTTCGATCCCAGCCATAGTCAGTTCCTGGAGAGCATCTACCAAAGGAATATCCTTACTCAGAACCTCAATTGTTTGATTAAAGGTTAGAAATATTTGGGAATTAATTGATTATAGAGATTTTAGTTGTGAGTGAGTCACGTTTACCAGTCGAGTTTTGGACTTCGTAGAGTACAGTCGTGTTTGGGAGTTGCCGCTAGTCACTTCAGGTGATCGGACGTGCGTAGCGTTTGTTGAAGTTTCAGTCTTTTGCATTTTATATTGGGTTCCAGATAAAAATACATAATTATAAAGTTAATTTAAGATAAAATAAAAAGTTACTCAGCATCGACATTGTTTCAGAAAGGTATGAGATCGTTTATTTATTGTAATTTGAGCGTTAATAATTGAGTTCTTGGTCACACGATATGAGATAACCAATTCTATAGAATAATTTTGTGTGTAAATAATTTAGAATGCGTTGACGGATTTATTTGAGAATATTGTTCAAGTTGTTTAGATTCATTTATTTATTTGAGATTGTTATTTTAGGATTTATTTATTTTGTTGTTAGTTTATTAATTTTATAAGAGTAATGGTCTGTAACATGACTATAGCGGTTCTTTTTGTTAGTTGTATCGTTCCGATAATTTTGTCGTGGTTATATTCAAGTTTGTTACTTAAGATAAAGTTTTGGTTAAATAAATACGAATTTTGTTGAGCATAAAATTTTGGTGTTGCGAATAAAATCATTGCAATCATGGATCCACTCTCTACTCGAATCACACCCTCTCTCCACGAACCAGCACCCTGAGCAACCCCGAGGTATTCCGTTGTCTTTCCGGTCTTTTGGTTATTTTGGTCTATATTTTGTTAAATATTGTGTTTCTGATTAAGTTTACGTTTATTGGATAGTTTGATAATTTCCAGCGAATTAAAATTATCTAATTGCGTCTAACGTCAAGGTCTGTAGGCGGGGAACACTGTGACGATCAAACACCTGGATCGACTTCAAAAATTCTCGTTATAATATATATATATATATATATAAAGAAATGTACCTGTCGTTCGTATAGTTGAAGAGACGACTGCTCGTTAATATGAAATTATTATTCTATTACTGATATTTCTATTGTCCGGACTAGAGTTTTTATACATACTCCCGGGCCTTTGTCTTCGATGATTGTCCTCATTTGGTATGTGATTCTAGGAATCCGTGAATCATTTGAAGGAATTTTGAGGTATGAGAAGCTGAACGCGATGTATATTTTTTCTGCACGGAAAATAAATTGCGGTAGTTGCAACAACAACTGTAGTACCATTTACCGTAGGCTGTAGTATGACCTGAGACAACTCCAAATTGTGGTTAAATTTACTCCAATATTGTAGTTAAGCGTCAACTGTAGTAAAAAGTAAGATATGCTGCAGCATGCGGTATTTGTATTTCCAATTGTAGTTCAATTTACTCAATATACGGTCAACCAATCGCGTAAAAATAAACGGTATATAACCTGAAATTTTTATAGTTATTTATATTGAAACAGAATTTCTTTTTCTTTACGAAACGAAATTCTCTTATCGAGCCTTTCAGCCTTGCGGATTCGCCAAAGACTCAATAAGTTTCTTAATTTTTATGGGATGTTACCGTGTGTGAAATTTTATCCGCTAAATTTCTTAAATATTAACCTGCGGTGACGGATAATTTGTATTTTAGATTTTATTATTTTATGTAAATTACTTACAAGAACTCGGACCCGGCCAATGTATCGAATTTTCTTTTACTTACATATTTTTCCAGCAATGTATCGATGACCTTGGTTAGCCTAATGTTCGTTGAAAGATGTAAGGTGGTTGTCTTGTAATAATTAACACTGATTCATAAAATATTAACTATATTCAAACAACTAGATTAAACTATTTATAATAATGGTTACACTTAATCTAATAAATCTGGTTATGAACCAGTAATGAGAAAAATAATAATTAATCGACAGCTCGTGTCTTATAATGAATTTTGGAGATAGATCGACAGCTAGTGTCTAGAATTTGTCGGTAGTAAATACCTAGTATTTTATATAATTTTATAATATAAAGAAAGTTATATTTTGTACTGTACGCTATGACTATCGAGGTCGAAGTGCCGATCGATACTCCTGTCCGCATGGTGTTCGGTTCTCTCCTACTTTCCCCCTACAGTGCTAGATATCGACCGGGACCGATTATCGATAAGTTAAAATTTTAAGGGTATGTCACGTAGCTGATAAAGTGGACAATTTGCATTGTCTCAATATATATATCAAAAACATCAAAAAATAGGGTGTGGATCCCACTTGTAAATAAGTACCCTATATATATTTGGATTTTAATAAAGTATAAATTAAAAAAAAATGTCTGTATTTTTTTTTTAATTGTTTATTTTTAACAGATATTTAATTTTCTATAAATTGTTAGATGATTATTTATGAGATACTATAATAAACAAGTCTACACAAAAGTCTAACCCCAAAACGGTGAAATAGCGGGAACGGCTCCTTTTGTAGTACTCTCAACTCCCGCGTGGAGTATTTGTTACTGCAGTGTGCAGTAGAATTAACTGCAAGATTGGAGTAAATTCAACTTATAGACTTAGTAAAATTTGTCGCATATTGAGTAACTGTTATCATTTTTGTGATATTTGTAACTACAGTAACATTTACTGCAATCTTGTAGTAAATGATACTACACATTATTTTCCGTGTGGGAGTATAATATTTTTTCTGCCACCTGATTTTTTAATGGCCTGACGTGCACCAATCATTGCCGTTTTAATTGGATCACCACCAACTGTCATAGATTTTTTAGCCTCTCCTACAATTTTCCTCAGTGCGACCTTCTTACTCATCTTTTTACCAATACTTTTCACGTTTGATTTTCTTTTTGTAACACCAGTCTTTTTCTTCTTCTTGCTCTTCAAACCCATTCCAAATCGTCTCTTTAGCTTCATAATTTTATTTACACTCCAAGCGGCGGCTTTTTCACCAATACCAACGTCTTTTGATTGAACTCTTTGCCACGCTTTTTCAGAAAGTATTTTATCAGCCTCGTGACGTGCTTCTAAGTTTTCACGATTATTCGAGTAAGCTATATCGTGTTTTTTGCACGCTGCATCCAATTGATTAATACCAGGATCACCACGAGCTAACCTTTTTGCTAATTTTGTGCCAGGTCCACAGTATTGATAGCCAGGTATATTTAATTCAAATGATAGTTTATTGATAATTCTATTAACTAAACCTTTACCTTTGACACGTCTATACTCCATCACAGTAGCATAATGATTAATAAAAAAATCGTATAAAAGCCTATACTTATTGCAAAAATCAAAGAGTTGATGATACTACTGTGAGTGATAAACATGAAGTTCCAACATCAACCAGCTAAATTACCAGTGACCAATTTTGATCAAATAGTTCATGGTACTGGATTGAAAAAAGTTAAAATACACGGTTCTCTGTTACCCAACAGTGTACGTGCAGTGTTTTGTGGTCCATCAAACTGTGGAAAGACTAATGCTTTGTTATCCATCATTATACGTCCAAATGGATTGAGATTTGATAATATTTACCTCTACTCAAAATCCCTTGAACAGCCAAAATATAAGTTTTTAGAGTCACTTCTAAAACCTATAGAAGACATTGGATTTTTTCCTTTCAATGAGCATAGAAATATCATAAAACTTGAAGATGCTAAACCCAACTCATTGATGATATTTGATGATGTAGCATGTGAAAAACAGGATCATATAAAAGCCTATTTCTGTATGGGTAGACATAAAAATGTCGATAGTTTTTATCTCCGTCAAACATATACGCGCATTCCTAAACATCTGATTCGTGACAATTGTTACGTCCGAAGAATTTTTCGATATTTTTTTTTATTTAATTTTATTTTTTTTCTCAGAAAATAATTATTTTCTAATTTAAACTTCCGGTGACCATAAAATTTAATCTTCATTCTTTAAACTTAATTTTAAAAAAGAGAA
The DNA here is from genome assembly GCA_000956155.1 of Cotesia vestalis. Classification (NCBI taxonomy): domain Eukaryota; kingdom Metazoa; phylum Arthropoda; class Insecta; order Hymenoptera; family Braconidae; genus Cotesia; species Cotesia vestalis. The sequence goes on along the minus strand of JZSA01006637.1, from coordinate 335 downwards.
ATCTAAAGCAAACAGTTAATTCATCTTTAATGACCTTCATCTAAGACCCTCAAAAATATTTTTAAGCCCCTAATAAAACTTAAAAATAAAGGCCCCAAAAGACGAAACCCAGAGCCCTATCTAATACGGGGGTCATAAAAGGCTCAGACTAAAAGGACAGGGTATTTCCTCGAAGTAATAAAATCGAGAAAATATCTTTTCCAGATGTGCACTCAAGATAGCATTAACAAATATAATAAAACTAAGACCATTTTTTTTATTTTAAGATACATAATTCTAGTTTTATCTCACTAAAAAAAAAAAAAAAAAAAAAAAAAAAAAAAAATAAAAAAAAA
>JZSA01006636.1:0-29879 GCA_000956155.1 Cotesia vestalis | reverse complement strand
TACTCCAAAAAAAAAAAAAAAAAAAAAAAAAAAAAAAAAAAAAAAAAAAGAAAAAGGGAAAAAAAAGTTTTGTTGAACAAAAATTTTCATGTGACACACAATATTTTTTTTTTTTATTACCTTCTAAAGAAGATGTTAAAACTTTAATTTTATGGTTTAAACCTACGTAAAGTAATTTCTACAACAAATTTTAACTTTCAAAACTATTTAAAATAAAATTCTTTTTAAACCAAAATTCCAAATTCTAAAAACAACTAAAATAATTTTTATAACGAAGATTTTAATTTCTAGAATATTTAAAATTATTTCTACAATAAAAACTTGACTTCTAAAAATATTTAAAATCATTTCTACAACAAAAACTTTATTTCTAAAAATATCTAAAAATAACTTCTACAACAGAATCTTAAACTCTAAAAATATCTAAAATAGTTTCTCTAAAAGGGTTTTAATTCGAAAGATAATTGAAAGAAATTTCTATAAACAAACTTAAAATCATAGAGTCAAAAATAATTATATTCCCGATGACTAAAACCTCACATTCGTTAACAAACGATATCTACCTGTGAAATAAAATAAGGGAATCATCTAAAAACAAATTTTTAATTTTCTTGAATAATGAAATTTTCTCATTGATTACGAGATAAATTAATTAATAAAGACATGAGACTATGCAATCCTTATTATTAAGATAAAATTAATTTTGTATTAAAACCGATTGTCATTAAGGTTGTTAGGATAAAAATTATATCGCTACTATTATTACGAAATATTTCGATTTAATTTATAATTTTAAGATTATTCTCAAATAAATAAAATAAAATAACATGTACATGCCGGTATGTATGTGAGTGCGCACACACACAGGCCTGCATCAGGGCGTGTCCTATTCGCTTTTCCGAAGGGGATGGGACCAGAGTCCGGAAAACTGCATCCTCATTGGATGGAAGTTCTCCCAGAACATATACAATTTGAGTATGACTACTAAACTATAAAAAGAAACGTTTTTCCCAAAAACGGCCTACTAAAATTTTGGAGGGTCCGCTAAACGGATCGCCGTCTAATAAAATTTTTCAAGTCCTTAGTGAACGGTTCAATTGCTATTAAAATTGTCGAAGCTCTAGTGAATAACTCAATTGCTACTAATATTTTCGAGTTCGACTACTATAAATTTCTTTTTTTCAAGCTTTTAACGAGTGATTCAACTCATATTAAATTCAAGTTTCATTTAAACGTGGTTATACTGTTTTTCTTAAATTTTTCAAAAGGTGGTCATTCCCTTTGTATATTTATAAAAGTAATAAGTAATCAGTGTGAGTAAAAGGTACTGTACTAGTTGTAAGTTGTTTATGGTTCAATTAGATCAATTTAAATTTTGTCTTTATGTGCTTTGAATATAATTAGTTTGTGTTGAATATATTTTATAACTGAAAAATTCTAATCGTACTTATTAGTGTAACCTTTCCAGACAAAATTAAAATTAAGATCCCGGTCTACAGGCCGAAAAGCTTGGGCCAAAAATACATTAATTAATTAATTCCAAAATTAGACGTAACACAATATTAATTTTTTAGTTATATTTCGACAAGATGAAATGAATTTAAAACACTTTTACGATGATCATGTAAATACTGACATGCAGTACAATACTTTCAAGGACTTTTGCTCAGCGTGCTGGAATGATAATAAATATAGCTTTGTAGTAATTGACAAAGACAGTGAATTGAATGATGGAAGGTATCGTAAGGGTTTTGACTGTTTCATTAGTATAAATTAACCTGTATCGGATAAATAATAATCATACATGTGAAATAGTTTGTTAAATCAACATGAAGTCGGAGGATATTTTAAAACAAAAGAATGTTTTACATCAATTCTCCCAGGCAAGTGATGCAATCTGACGCAAACATAAACTCTTGAGGTTAGGAAGGGATACAGCTGAGAAAGCCATGGATGAAATGTTCAAACCGATAGTCACACCATTGAAAACTCTTATTGAATCATCCGGGCGAAAAATTAAACAAGAAGACATAAAAAAAGAGATAAAAGAAGGAACAAAAAATGAAAACTTAGCCCTGAATAAAAAAAAGTATTGAGACAAAGGAAAAAGTATTGAAAAGTATTGGATTGGCAAGAAAACGAATACTTTTCAATACTTTTTTCTTTGTCTCAATACTTTTTTTTAATCAGGGAGACCAACAACAACAACAACAACCAGATGACTTTGGTCGTCTAATCTCTGAAGATGAAAGTTTCATTAATCGCAGTAAACAGTATCGATCTATAGAACCACTAGCTTCAAGTAGTTCTATCAAAACGGATTGTTTATTAAAAACTTACATATAAAAATTAAATCGAAATCACAAAGAGAATGATTTCAGGTATGGTGTTGGAAAAAATAATAAAGCAATGTACATTGGAAATTCAAGTATTTATTTCAACAATGATGAAATTAATGTTCAAGACAAAGTTTATCTTATGACTCATGGCTTATTGGAATTATTATTCAAAAAAGATCCTCAAGATTCACTTGTAACACAGAATGATAAGAAATACTACTTAGATATTGTTCAAAGAACGAATATGTATTGCAAAAATTACAAGCCAAATACAAGTATTTTCAATGATCCATCACCCAAGTTCAAGAATTATGTTGTCGAATTCCTAGGAAAAAGACATGCAAATTTTTCGAAAGGTGGATGCTTACCTAGCCACATGATAGTCAAGAAGAAAAATAGAAATATGGATTATGTATATTGGGATGATCCTAATGAACTGGTTGAAAGATTACGCCTATTAATGGCCTCTCAATCAGCTGGTAATACTAGTCATACTAATGAAATTATTTCGATTATTGAAGAATTAAGAGAGGCTGAAATTATATATTAGAAGTAATATTTGAGAAATTTTACCATTAGTTTGTGAACTGTTGAAGTGAACTGAACAATAAAAAAAGGTTTTAATTCGAAAGATAATTGAAAGAAATTTCTATAAACAAACTTAAAATCATAGAGTCAAAAATAATTATATTCCCGATGACTAAAACCTCACATTCGTTAACAAACGATATCTACCTGTGAAATAAAATAAGGGAATCATCTAAAAACAAATTTTTAATTTTCTTGAATAATGAAATTTTCTCATTGATTACGAGATAAATTAATTAATAAAGACATGAGACTATGCAATCCTTATTATTAAGATAAAATTAATTTTGTATTAAAACCGATTGTCATTAAGGTTGTTAGGATAAAAATTATATCGCTACTATTATTACGAAATATTTCGATTTAATTTATAATTTTAAGATTATTCTCAAATAAATAAAATAAAATAACATGTACATGCCGGTATGTATGTGAGTGCGCACACACACAGGCCTGCATCAGGGCGTGTCCTATTCGCTTTTCCGAAGGGGATGGGACCAGAGTCCGGAAAACTGCATCCTCATTGGATGGAAGTTCTCCCAGAACATATACAATTTGAGTATGACTACTAAACTATAAAAAGAAACGTTTTTCCCAAAAACGGCCTACTAAAATTTTGGAGGGTCCGCTAAACGGATCGCCGTCTAATAAAATTTTTCAAGTCCTTAGTGAACGGTTCAATTGCTATTAAAATTGTCGAAGCTCTAGTGAATAACTCAATTGCTACTAATATTTTCGAGTTCGACTACTATAAATTTCTTTTTTTCAAGCTTTTAACGAGTGATTCAACTCATATTAAATTCAAGTTTCATTTAAACGTGGTTATACTGTTTTTCTTAAATTTTTCAAAAGGTGGTCATTCCCTTTGTATATTTATAAAAGTAATAAGTAATCAGTGTGAGTAAAAGGTACTGTACTAGTTGTAAGTTGTTTATGGTTCAATTAGATCAATTTAAATTTTGCCTTTATGTACTTTGAATTTAATCAGTTTGTGTTCAATATATTTTATAACCGAAAATTCTAATCGTTTTTATTAACGTAACCTTTCCAGATAAAATTAAAATTAAGATCCCGGTCTACAGGCCGAAAAGCTTGGGCCAAAAATACATTAATTAATTAATTCCAAAATTAGACGTAACACAATATTAATTTTTTAGTTATATTTCGACAAGATGAAATGAATTTAAAACACTTTTACGATGATCATGTAAATACTGACATGCAGTACAATACTTTCAAGGACTTTTGCTCAGCGTGCTGGAATGATAATAAATATAGCTTTGTAGTAATTGACAAAGACAGTGAATTGAATGATGGAAGGTATCGTAAGGGTTTTGACTGTTTCATTAGTATAAATTAACCTGTATCGGATAAATAATAATCATACATGTGAAATAGTTTGTTAAATCAACATGAAGTCGGAGGATATTTTAAAACAAAAGAATGTTTTACATCAATTCTCCCAGGCAAGTGATGCAATCTGACGCAAACATAAACTCTTGAGGTTAGGAAGGGATACAGCTGAGAAAGCCATGGATGAAATGTTCAAACCGATAGTCACACCATTGAAAACTCTTATTGAATCATCCGGGCGAAAAATTAAACAAGAAGACATAAAAAAAGAGATAAAAGAAGGAACAAAAAATGAAAACTTAGCCCTGAATAAAAAAAAGTATTGAGACAAAGGAAAAAGTATTGAAAAGTATTGGATTGGCAAGAAAACGAATACTTTTCAATACTTTTTTCTTTGTCTCAATACTTTTTTTTAATCAGGGAGACCAACAACAACAACAACAACCAGATGACTTTGGTCGTCTAATCTCTGAAGATGAAAGTTTCATTAATCGCAGTAAACAGTATCGATCTATAGAACCACTAGCTTCAAGTAGTTCTATCAAAACGGATTGTTTATTAAAAACTTACATATAAAAATTAAATCGAAATCACAAAGAGAATGATTTCAGGTATGGTGTTGGAAAAAATAATAAAGCAATGTACATTGGAAATTCAAGTATTTATTTCAACAATGATGAAATTAATGTTCAAGACAAAGTTTATCTTATGACTCATGGCTTATTGGAATTATTATTCAAAAAAGATCCTCAAGATTCACTTGTAACACAGAATGATAAGAAATACTACTTAGATATTGTTCAAAGAACGAATATGTATTGCAAAAATTACAAGCCAAATACAAGTATTTTCAATGATCCATCACCCAAGTTCAAGAATTATGTTGTCGAATTCCTAGGAAAAAGACATGCAAATTTTTCGAAAGGTGGATGCTTACCTAGCCACATGATAGTCAAGAAGAAAAATAGAAATATGGATTATGTATATTGGGATGATCCTAATGAACTGGTTGAAAGATTACGCCTATTAATGGCCTCTCAATCAGCTGGTAATACCAGTCATACTAATGAAATTATTTCGATTATTGAAGAATTAAGAGAGGCTGAAATTATATATTAGAAGTAATATTTGAGAAATTTCACCATTAGTTTGTGAACTGTTGAAGTGAACTGAACAATAAAAAAATGAGTATTGATATATTTGGACGTTCTTTGAAAGCTGTAGCAGTTGTTAATGGTCCTCCAGGAGCTCCAGGAAGAGGATTTAAAATAAATTCCGATGGGCAATTTAACTTAGAAAACAAAAGATTATGTGAAGTTGGAGAACCAGTGAAAGAAAATGACGCGATAACATAGAAATTTATGCGTGATTTTATAAATAAAGAATTATCTTTATTAGAGAGGACTATAAGAGATGATCAATCCGAAATTATTTCCCATTTACATTCAGAAGTTGCATCATTGAGGAATTATCTTGATTTGTTAAAAAAAGAAAATCAAGAATTAAAAAGAAAGAAACCGAAACAAGAAGAATTAGGGAAAAAAATGGAAGATAAAAAATCGGTAATAGCATATGAACTTCACAGACCAGCTCGTGAAAATTATCAACGTCGCCATGTTGATATACGAGGACTTGATGAGACTTAGCAAGCTGATTTAGTTGAAATGATTCCTTATTCAAAAGTAAATAATAATTATAAATATTTACTAACAGTGATTGATATATTTTCCAAGTACACTGAAAAAAAAAGTTTTTTTCCACCTAGAAAATTTTTCCTTCCCGTAAAGAACCTGGTATTCTATTTTTTAAAATACCAATGTTTTTTTCCCACACTAATAAGTATTCTGATTGCTAAAAAACTCGGTTTCCTTCTCAGCAAAATACCGGTATTTTGGCCAAAATAAAAAATATGGCTGACTTAACCTCACTCAGTTGACACATATTTAAGTAATGTTACTTTACTACGAGCCTTTTTTTAATAATATTAAATTAACTACTAATTTTAAAAGTTGTATTTATAATAAAATTACTGAAAAATTTAATTTCTATAAAATGTAGTGATTAGGATGTAATTATAATTACCTTGAATAATATAAAGTTAGTAGCCACTTGATAATTTTTTAATTATATTTAACAAATAAATTTATTCTGAAAAATTATTTTCAAAAATTGTACTACTAATTTTTTTTAATTTCTACAATTCAATTTTTTTTTCTCATTTTTTGCCATAATTTACATGTTAAAAAAATTCTAAAAATTATTAAACATCTACTATTATTGAACGGCTTGATTTCTATATTTATTTTATAACAGTCAATTTAAATATTGAATACCCATTAAAAACTTACAAATTCTTATTAATGTCAATATTTTTACTAACAAAATTACTATTATGACAATTTATTATAAGATAAGAATGTATTAATAATAAAAAACTATAAATTTCTGATAAAAACACGTAATATATTTTCATGAAATAATTTACACAGAGTCAAAACAGAAAATTTGAATTAAAATTTCATTTTTATAAATAATGACGCAATATTATATAATATTTTTCAATTTTTAATGTTAAACTTAAAAGCTTAAAATAAAATAAATGATTGTAGCTAATAATAAAACAAGCTGGCAGTATATCGGTTACTTCATAAACGTTTTCATGACTTCGGAACATCGTTCTTAGCTTTTGATATATAAAAAATGGTGTTTGATTTTGAGTAAAAATAAATTTATCGAGTCCGAACAAGGGTTCATCGTTATTTTCATTTGTACATATTACCATATTTGGTTTATAAGAACTACCATTTTTATTAACCCAATTGACCTTGTGGATGACGGTATTTAGAAAATTCGGCTCTCTATTTAGGCTGTCTGCAAATGTTACAGATAAATCACTTAATTTGCAAGACGACGAAGGTCCTTCTTCAAAAACAGGATTTATATTCATCGTATAAAGTTGGCAAGCAAACTTTAATTGATGCTTCGTAACAATTGTTTGAGCAATGTTTTTTTTACAATTGCTCACAGATGCTGGAACTGTCGACTCTCGATGTTTCCCTTCAAACCGCATGCACCAAAAGTGAATTGGAGGTCCAGATTCTACCATTATCGCTGGCAAGTGAGTGAGAATAGAGCAAGATCACATCAAGTGGACCCCCCATTTACCACTTGATCATAAAAATTTAATCTATAAATATTTTTTATTAGTACTTATGATGGAAAATTGATCCCCCAAACGATTTTTCAAAATTTTGATTTTAACAATTTTTTTTTTTATAATGAAAATTTAAGCACTTCAAGAGAAGTTAGTTAACTTTTCATTTGTTAACTTAAAAGTTAGTTAACAATACGAAAATAAATAAATAATTTCAAGTCGGGAATATATTTTTAAAATATAGACATTTGACCAGGAATCCTGAAAATTTCACAAATTTATCGCTTGCGGTTGATTTTTAATCCATTTTTTAATTAAAAGTGCTTAAAATTTTCATTATAAAAAAAAAAATTGTTAAAATCAAAATTTTGAAAAATCGTTTGGGGGATCAATTTTCCATCATAAGTACTAATAAAAAATATATATAGATTAAATTTTTATGATCAAGTGGTAAATGGGGGGTCCACTTGATGTGATCTTACTCATTATGTATTTAACAAGCAGTGGCAAGAATTAAAATTATTCTTTTATATTATTTAAATTAGCAACCTGCATTCATAATGTGATTACCAAGAATTACGAATTATGAATAATTAAAACTTTGGCTTGATGATTTTTTGATACTTTTAATTACAATATTTTCTAATAAATATTTCTTAAATATTTTAAATAACAATATTAGGTATTTTTTGTATAAAAATCAAAAAAATAAAATTGTTGTGATAGGATCAATTACCAATAATTCAATGGAAAATGTCACGGAACTGAAGTTACTGGTAAGCTTATAGAACGACAAACTACACAGTACAAAATTTGGCGTCAATGCATTAAAAAATGTTGTGTTAAATATTTAACACTTTTTTTGGTTAATTTTTTTAAATCAACATAAATGTCGAGTCGAATCGTACATATACGATTGAGTATACACGTGTGTGTGTGTGTAGAGTAGAATCACGCATGTATTGTGCTATACACAATTACATCTATATCTGTTGAGAGAGAGCGTGGGCGTACGATATCAGATGACTATATCTATTTATTAGCTCTAGCTTTGACTAGAAAATTCTCGAACAATTTTCTTACCAGAATTCGTTTAAATTCGGGAGTCATCGTAGTCGTCAAGTTGCGGCGTAGGCGCAGAACGGTATCGCGCAGATTGGGGCCAGATAGGAAAAACCGAATTGGCTCGTGCGGTGGCCTGGACCACTAGTTGCTCTGAGGCCCTTGAATCAATAGCAATTTTACGCAGTCGCTCTTGCATATCACATAGCGTACAATACAAGTCATAAATTCTTACAAGTCATATCGTTTTAGTTCAATTTACTTAATATCATTCAATTTATCTTCATAAACTCAGCTGAATCCAGTTATTCACTGATCAACGCAGTTTTGTGAAAATTTGCGCGACTATTCGGGTAGACGCCATATATCCGAGCTCTCTCTTACATTTTTGGGTATTGACGGCCCGTGGTTGATCGCGCCGCCTTGGCTTTGATCATTTTTATATCATTTTTGTAACGGGTAATTTTTGAGTGTTTTTTTTAAATAACAAAATACTATGAATGGTACTGCGACTCAAACGCCCCCGTTGCTCGAATCTGAAGCTCGCCGACGACTTGAAATTATTTATTTATTTTCGTATTGTTAACTAACTTTTAAGTTAACAAATTTTTTAATCCATTTTTTAATTAAAAGTGCTTAAAATTTTCATTATAAAAAAAAAAATTGTTAAAATCAAAATTTTGAAAAATCGTTTGGGGGATCAATTTTCCATCATAAGTACTAATAAAAAATATATATAGATTAAATTTTTATGATCAAGTGGTAAATGGGGGGTCCACTTGATGTGATCTTGCTCAATATGGTCTTTTGGCTTAAGTTGTCTCTTCAATACACTGCGAACTAATGTGTGGTGTTCGTGAATCAGAACTCTTAGTATCAAGTGACATCCTCTTTGTACAGATGGCGATAAAATTATGCTTATAATTTGCCGCAGAATAGAGTAAATTTGCCAAGCTGGATCATCTTCCGGTACTAAATCTCCTACCAATAGGCCAAAATGCCTGACAAATGTCAGCATTTCTGCAGCTGACATACGTCAATGTTCGTTTCTGAAGTCATTGTCAGCTATTGGTAAGGGAATATTCGATTCAGTTGCACCCCAGCTATGAATATGTATCCGGTGATTTAATTGTTCTAGAGAAAAAAATTTTTCCACTGTAACATAATGTTTTAATAAAGCGGCCATGTCGAACATACAAACTCCCTCAAAAACATCGTACATAATATCTGCTGCGAAATTTTCCGTAACGTGAAAATCGTTTAAGCGGTGAAAAATGCTTTCGTGTTTGATACCGGTTGCAGAGAAGTCACTCAAAAGTAAATCTTTAGCGTACGTAGATTTGGTCCTTATATAAACTGGGTCTTCAAGAGATGCCATAGATCGTAGATCCTTGTCCATTTTACAAAAACAACACGCGTAATTGGCATTGAAGCTTTCCACAAAGCCCAATATCGAGTGAAAGCCCAAGTTATCACCAACTATTAACCCTAATTTAAAATAAATTTGAACTTTCCCCTGCAATAATTCAAGCTCCAAACCTCGTGTTTCTAAATCATTTAATTGATCAATTAACAATCTAAAAACACTAGCATTTCCGAATTGATCTTTATCTTTTGAGTAAAAAAGAAGTGCATGAAAGATTGTATCCAATGAAGACTGATACTGTGGTGGAAAACATGGCAACGTTATGTAGCATCCACATAACTTATTGCATCCTGAGTGGCTACCAAGAGCATTTCCAGTTTCGTAGTCATCGCAAAACAGCATAAGAGGGAAAACTCTTTTCGATCCAAAATTCCGTGTTGTTTTTTCCATAAATTAGATTGGATAAAATTTGAAATCACTGACGTCTCTCCTTCCAGTTGTTGTACATAAGTCAGAACCGTATCATATACTTCTGGTAATTCAAAAATTTTTTTTAACATAGTTTTAATAGGGAATTGATAAGCGTATGCCTCAGAAGATACTTTTTTCACAGTGCCATCCAGATTACGCTTACAACCTTTGAATTTTTCACCAAGTAAAAACTTTTCTGATTCAATGTATAAATTTTTATCTTTAAGAATCTTTATTCGTTCATGTTCTGTGTCAAGATTATCGAAAGCACCAGAAAATGAATCAAATAAATTCGTAACATCTTTCAAATTTACCATACCAGAGGAATCCGAATTTAAATTTAATAATTCTTTCTTAATAGTGTTTATACCAGTATTAACTAAAGCTTTTGAGGACGTTAAGAATTGTTGAACATGTTTACGTGATACTGCAGGAGTATTGTACATTTTTAGGCTGGAATGTAGAATATCTTCTTGTAAATTTTCAAATACTTGCAATTTGATATTCGTGCTCTGAGTTTTGCTCGACGATGAATTTGATATTAAACTTTTGTCGGATGTTTCTTATTTACTAACTGATGAAGCTTGGCAGAGTTTGTCCTCATTAATTGAAAATAAATTAGCTTTTGTTCCAGATTCTTCATACTTCGAGCTTGAATCATGATTTGTGGTCCAGTGCCGTTGGAATGATAAATAATTATTATAAGATCTATTGCAATTAACTTCTCTACAAGTATATGTTTTTAAATCTTTATTGTTGTAATGTACTGATTCAAAATGATGTTTTAAAATATTTATGGCAAAATTTTGCCGACACAGAAAGCAAACAGGCATTATAAAAAGAACATAAGACTGAATTTTACTTAAAATATGAGTTAAAATAATATAGATTAACAAATGGTACGATTAAACTTGACAATTGTTTAGATCCGTGATAAAAGTAAGAACGCCAGGCAAAACTACTTCGTCTTTTTCTCCTTTGACGTCATAAATTTTTCGTTGAATGACCATCCAGGGATTTTATGCTTCTTTAGGGTACATTAATTGAAACGCGTAAAAACTTTTAAAAGCCGTGTCCACTGCTTGAAGAACGGATGAAAGTTTGTATGTAATATCGTTAATGTAAACACTACACAATTCTATTTTATTTTTTCCGACAATTGCAACTATCGGTTGCTCCGTGAGACCATAATTTTTTAAATTATCACGACGATTTTTCAATTCTGCTCTTAGTTTAAGGTCATCATCAACGTGAAGTATAAAACCTCGTTGAACTTCTTCCTTACTAGGTCGCCATTGTGGTAAAATACCTTGTGCACTTTGGAAAGATCCGGGCTGAGGAAGTAGTAGCGGCAACAGTTTCAGGATACAAACTTTTTTGAGCTCTAAATTAACAACAAAAAACAATTAATTATTGTTATAAAACCATCAGTGTAAAACTAGAATTATAAACTCATACCAGCAGAATTAAGATCTTCACTTAGGCTTAATGAATAAATCTGTTTTAAAAGAAGTTGTATCGCTTCTGATTTCTTTTTTTTTTTTATTGCAGTACGAAACCAATTGATTTCCAAACAAATCAAAGTTGTTGAATAAATTTAACGTTTTAGTTGAATAAAGAGTAGAAAAATCAATATCAATCTAATAAATAAAATAAAATTACAAGTATATAAAATATAGAAATAAACACAATTGTATCAAGTATTAAAGTCTTACCAATTTTGGTCCATTTGTTTCGTGTTTTAATATTTTAAATGACTCAATGTAATCAGTGACTGACGTGTCTGCCAGTAAATTTGAGATTCTTTTTTTGGAGGTATCAGCCCATAGTTTTTCAACTTCAGGCCAAAAATCAATATGATTCTGTAACCAAGTTATTTTTTCAACCAGCTCTTCTTCACTTAAAATTAATTTTAAATCACTCGTGAAACCCAAGTGCACAGATCCGGGAACTTCACTTCACTTTCGCTTTGATAAAGTTTTCTTCCCGACTACTCCACTAGCTAATAAACGTGCTCGGTACAAATTCTTATATTTGGAGAATAACTTTCCTTTTGGCAATATTTTTACTTTATTTGCCTTATCATAACTGTACGGAATATAATAAGTTTCCTTGATCTCTGTTGGAAAAAGATCCACAATCAGCTCACTTAATTTAATTAATCGGACTGGAAGTATCCTGAAAATAATATAATATATTTTAAAAAAATAATACATTTCAAAAATAATATTTAATAGAAGAACAGTAATTTTAATCAAGGACTTATTTTTAACTAATTTTTACTAATTTTAATCAAGGAATCAAGTTAATTTAAATATAAAGAGAGAATAAATGTTAAAAATGTACAAAAGTAACAAAAATGAACTAAAAATTATTTGACGACAATAATGCTCACACAAGTTCAGTAGACGTGCGTATTTCTACACTAATTATAATGTCTACTAAATCATTGCGATACTCTTCTGTTAAATTTCGGTGTGACCTATAATGATGCAATATAGATATTCCGAGTGCGGAGTTTCGTAATGTAATAATAAGATCAGTTATTGGATTACTTAATACAATACTAAGATCCGATTGATCAATTCGAGTAAAGTCTAAAATTGGGCATTCTCTTGTTACAAAATTATCATGTCCGACAGAGAAGAGTACCTCATCTTCTTCAACAGCTAAAATATCAAAAAAAAAAAGAAAAGGAAAAGACTTGATAACCACATGTAATTTAAAACGTAATATGAGTCGTAAATATGTGATTTAAACGTAAATATAGTTAATTACATAATGAAAGATTGATAAGATGAATGAGTACCTGACAAATTAACACTTTCAATATTAACTGCCGATTGGTAAGTATCTTTTTTGAAAGTCTCGATCACTACCTGCAGAGTAAATTAAAAAAAAATGCGATTTAAATTTAAAACTGTACATAAATCACGCACATAATTAAAAAAAAAAGTAAGTGAAAAATCCTACAGGGTCGATAATTGTGCCAAATTCTTTTTTCCATTTGGTCAAGAATTTTATTTGGGGACCTGCTTTAGGAATCAGTCGGCGAATAATTTCTTCGTTCAAATTTCGAAACGCATCTTCATCCACTTCTTCATCTACAATTGAAATAAGAAAATAATATTTAATTTGTAATTTAAATTCGAATTTGCTCAATATTCCGAAATTTTTTTTAACAATATTTCAACTGCAGTGGTTATCAAATACTATGAATTGAAATTATGTATTGAAAAAGAATATATTAATTTAACATTTAAATTAAATTCAATTTTTTTAATTTTCTCATGTAAGTACTATTCAATTAAATTAAACTATTATTATATATTAAACAATTACGGGAAATAGTACCAAAATAGATCCACTAGTGAACCCCATCGAGACGATTAGTCACGTGTGTGTAGGAGATGAAAAGAGCGCGTCAATGGAAGATGGTAATGAACTGTAGGGCATATTAGGGGACGTTAATTTTAGAAGCCAAGTCAAAATTCGAAAAAGCGACAAATGGAATGAATTCGGATGGATAGAGGGACGGAATAAACGAGACAACAACGCAAAGGACGACACAATCGATGATCCTGAAACTCGTAAAACCCAACGGATACAACAAGTTATGGAACTACTAAGACACGACCATATGAATGAAGAGGAACGAAAAAGTATTTTAGAACATGTCCAAGCTTATCACGAAAACTATTTTCTACCAGGAGATCGCCTAGGATGTACTAATGTATTGCAACATCGTATCCGAACCACTGACGACGTCCCAGTGTCCACTCGACAATACCGTTACCCCCAAACATTACGCGGAGAAATAAATCGCCAGGTAGAAGAACTTGAGGAACAAGGAATCATTGTCCCATCAACATCTTCATATAATACGGCCGTCTGGATAGTAGGAAAGAAGCCAGACTCTCACAGTCCGGCTTCTTCCTGGTAGAAGACTACCGCGGACGCTCAACCTTTACCATTAATTTGAGAAATTTTAGAACAATTAGGAGGGGTAAAATATTTTACCACTTTGGATTTAAATTCAGGATACCGTCAAGTGGAATTACACCCTGCAGATCGTCATAAGACAGCATTTTCTACAGCATTTAAACACTACGAGTTCGTTCGTATGCCCTTTGAACTCAAAACCACTCCCGCTACTTTTCAGCGTTTAATGAATATTGTGTTATCTGGACTACAAGGAACCAAATTATTTGTATACTTGGACGACATCGTAATCTATGCAAAAACATTAGAAGAACATTGAAAAAAATTAGAGCGAGTAATGAAACGACTAAAACATGCAAATCTAGAATTGCAACCTGACAAATGCGAATTTCTTCGAAAGGAAGTATGTTATTTGGGTCACATTATTTCAGCTGATGGTGTACGCCTAGATCCTACAAAAATTTTAGCAGTCAAAAATTTTCCTCGACCCCGAAGTCAGAAAAATATTCGCCAATTTTTAGGACTTGCGGATTATTATCGAAAGTTTATTCATAGATTTTCACAAATAGCCAAACCTCTGACAAATTTACTCAAGAAATCTACGGAATTCGAATGGGGAGAACAACAACAAACGACCTTCGAAACATTAAGAGATAAATCATGTGAAGAACCTGTACTGCAGTATCTGAATCAACATCAGCCTTATGTAGTAACCACTGACGGATCAGGAATAGCAATCACTGGAATTCTGAGTCAAGGACCTATTGGTAATGATAGACCAATAGAGTATTAAATAACAACGAAAAAAAATACAGCACTCACGAAAAAGAAGCACTAGCAATACTCAATTCAATTTCTCAGTTTAGACCCTATTTGTTTGGGAGGAAATTCCAATTAGTCACCGATCATGAACCCTTGGTATGGATGCAAACAGCTAAGGATCCAACCTCTCGATTAACACGCTGGAGATTAAAATTACAAGGATATGAATTTAAGGTAACTTATAAGGCGGGAAAAACAAACGTGAACGCCGACGCTTTATCTAGAAATCCCCCCGACGGATCAATGAAAATACGCGAATAAAAAAACGGAATGCGAGTCGAATGACAGTATGTATTTGCAAACAATGAGAAATAATGTGATAGGAATCCTTCCTCATAATGATAGATTATCAGAATAAGAATTGTATGATCCTACTCGTCAAAATACTTCTTTTTTCCCTAAAATACCGATATTAGCTATAACCAGGTCGCAAACTCGAGCTGTTCGAAACGAAAAATCAAATGAAGAACCTCAACCCTCCACTTCACAAGGTAACCCCACCCGTTTTAAACCTTATCAACGAAATATTCCAAAACGTTCAAGAACAAAACCAACGGATGATAGTAGTGACGAGGACACAGATGAAAGTCCTATTAGAAAAATTAGGAAACCTAAACAAAAGGTGCATACTAGAAACATGATAACAAATGTTAAACAGGAAAATATAGGAAGAATAAATACAAGCGATGAAGAACAGGAAGAAGGAGAAGAAGAAGAAACAAAAGAAAAAGAAGAGGTGAAAGAAAAGGAGGACGAAGAAGAAGATGAAGAAAAAGTGAGTCAAAATAGGGAGGCGGACTTCATAGATTTCAAGGCAACCAGGTCATCAGGTCAATCAAGACGAATAATCAAAACTAGGGATCAACTCTATAGGCAACGAAATAATTATTTATATTTTAGATAAATTGAAACTACGAGCTATAAGTATGGCCCAATCCAAGATTTTTAATGGGAAAACATGGGCACAAATCCATACACTATTGAGATGATGGTTTACCGAATGGGACACCAAGCTAATAATATGTTTAGGAGAAGTTAAATATGTTCACCGTAATGAATGAGAGGAAGCTATCATTGAAGCTCACGCGTCAGCTGTTGGAGGACACAAAGGAGTTACGATTACGTTGCTACTGGGAAGATATGAAGACCGATATACAAAAACATATTCGAAACTGTTGCCAATTATCTAAGTTAAAACGGGCAAAAACAAAACTACCTATGCAAATAACCGATACCCCAGAAAATGCTTTTGATTAGGTGGCAATAGAGATCGTTGGCCCTTTACCGCGAACTAATAATGAGAATTTATCATATTAACGGCACAAGATTCATTAACTAAATTAGTAGTAGCAGTACCTTTACAACGAATTACCTCTAAAGACATTGCTAAGGCCCTTACCAAGCGAGTTATTTGTGTATACGGTGCACCTAAATCGATATTAACCGACCAGGGAGCTAATTTGATTAGTCAACTTATAAAAGATTTTGCAAAAATATTTCGAATAAGCGATACTACGATCGTAACGTGAATCAAATTCTTTTCGTAATCGGAGACTATGTATTTTTACTCAAGGGCAAAAAGAAAGGTAAACTTCACCTCCCTTACGAAGGACCTTATGAAATAATAAATATTTTACCCGATGGTAATATTCAAATAGATCGAAAAACGAAAATTGTTCACCCTAACCGTCTTGCGTATTCCGATATACGAAGATCTCAGGGATCCGATAGCAATAGTGAAAGCGAGTAGTTACAATAATGCATGAAATTTTTTTAAATAAAAATTAAGAGAATTAGAAATTAGATAAAATAAGTGTGGAATAAATCGAGAAGATTGTTACGAAAGAAGAAAATGAATCAGAAACCACCAACGATCAACTACCCTAAGTCAATGAGGTCTAAGAAAAAAAAATCAGGTTAAATAAAAAAAAACACAGCACAAGTATACTTATATAATTACTATATATCAATTTCTTGCCGCCTGCTCATTGTCAACACCCACTAAAACAGAAAAATAATAATAATAATTAGTACAATTTTTTTTTCTTTTTTTCCTCCCTACAAGGAAAAGGAAATAAATTACCATGCACAAAGAAAATTATGAGGCTATTATACAGTCAAGAACTCTCCGAAAGAACCGTCGATAAAAGGGTCCCAAGGTCCCCAGAGGATCTGGAACGGCATCTCCCCTTTTTTTTTTTGTTTAACATTTAACGTAGTTGTGAGTACTGTTCATTGAATAACAATTATTTGTGAGATTATTAGGTACTGAGTCTTGAGAGTGGTAACGTTGAGTAGGTGGGTTATAATTGTTGTAGTTATAGTTAGGTACCGTTGAGGTAGTACTGTGGAGCGAGTTACTCATTGGTTCGTGATTGTAATTCCAGGGGGTTCGTACTCTTGGCAATGTATTTGCCCTGTTAAGAGAGTGGGAGTAAAGGTTGTTTGGAGTGTAGTGAGAATGGTAAGGAGTCGAACAGTTTGAATTCAAACCGTATCTTTTATAGGTGTGGGGTAGTGGGGAATTCGTACTGGGAAAGCAAGGAAGGACAAACATTGGCCTTTCTGAGAATTTTTCGTTATATCTTTCTATGTTTCCTTCAGAAGTATTCCATTGATACGCCATAGTCGTCTTATTGGTTGGTTGGGTCTTATCTAGAACAATTTAAGGATGTATTTCGTTAACGGCTTGTTGTAAATAAGTATAGAATGAGGTTGAAGAGACAGTGATCACTTCGTCCGGCCCTTCTGACGGAAAATTTTTATTATTATTTGATGAAGTTGTTGTCACTGGAGCTTGTATTTCTTTCAATTCAGTTTCTTCGGAGGGGTTGGGAATTTGCCTACTAAAGTGCATTAATAAATGAGTAATTGATCCCCATAATGCTTCTATTAAATGAATTGACCACCCGTACATAGAGTGTAATGCGTATCAATTTATCACTGTGTCCACTGCGAGTTTAATAAAACGAAATATTAATATCATTTCGATAAGTCCTGCACTTGCAGTCCCAAAGGTCATAAATGAAGACCACATATGGTCCCACGCAGTATCAGCTATTTTCTGTAATGCGTCTTCGTCCAATAAAATCATAAAATGAGTACCTTCTCGTAACAATGGGTGTCCGGTAATAGTTCGGGCTAGTGTATTTAATACCATTGGTCGTTCAGCTGAGAACATAATGCTTGATCGTAAATTTTTAAGATCTTCGTAACTATATATACCACTAGTGGTTAATGCTCCAAGATTGATGTATCTCCATGTGGCTTCTGATGATTGTCGAAGGTTATCTGGTGCTGATACTAAGGCAAGTCTCGGTAAGAAGGTGTACCAGGCTCCTTCTAGTTGGTAGATGGTTGGTAAAATGACGTTACAGTCAATTTGAGTTTCAGTATTGGTTAATATATGTGTGCGAGGTGTTAGAAATAATTTAGTGTTATTATTTTTAACTACCGGTAATTGTGGATAACATTCGGAAGTGGGTCTAACGTATACATCCACGGGTATACATTGGATCAGATGTATAACCTCGCCTGCTACTATAGTCACGTATCTTGGTCCTTTCATGAGGTGAAATGCGAATTCATCAGGTGTTTCGGTGGCATGCAATAATGAATTCTTCAAAACCTGAACCTCTAAATCACATTTTTGTTTTAATAAATCGAAATATAATGTATTTACCTGGGTTCGAATGTGTCTTTCGACATAGACAAATTTGGAGTTTACGTAAGCCATAATGTCAGTACTTCCGGTTGTTAATAATTTCCCTTTACTGCGAAGGATTATTCCGGACTCGGCATACTCTATGATGAATAATTTGGGATGCTCTGTGCGTATTAATCGATATCCACAAATGTCCTCTCGTCCTTTCCTGGTGAACGCGAAAGTTACGTCGTTGCTGACCACAGTGTATATGATTTCCTTATGCCTGGTGGTGTTGTTAGCTTCGTCGATCAATTTAGTTGCAGGTCCCGCATATAGAATTTCAAATTTATCATTATTGCAATCTGGAGGTAAGGGTGACCAGAAGGTGCAACAGGCTTCAATATCTGAACAATGACCATCTCCTAAAAGACATGAAATTCCAGATCGCAGGGAAACTAGCTTTCTTTCTAAATCAACTTGTGCATAGTAATCGCGTAACTCGATAGTTGCATAACCTTGAACTATGACGTCGTCCCATACTCCATAAGGATCGCTGTATGTGGTTCCTTGGCAGCTCTCGTCTAATTCTAATTTTTCAGCAAAAGTAACACTATGGGCTGAGGATGAATTGGACTTAATTCCGCTGATTTGGGTGTTGATCCCTATTCTGATGTTTCCGGTGTGATGAAGTATAGAACAATCTTCAGCACTTATGGGATAAATGTAAGCATTTTCTGCTCCTTTTACTACAGAATTATGACTATTTGCTCCGCAGTGTAAAATGGTTATCTTAATATTTACTTTACATTGGATAACGTGGGTGTTTGTAAACTCATTAAGTTGGACGAGTTGTACCTTCAGTTGCGTGGAGTTGATGGTAGTTTCAGCGATATGACATTCCTCGACATGTAACAGCAATCGTATCCAATTATTCCAAATACGGGGGTTATAAATAGGGCAGTCATTAGTGTCATTAACCAATCTTTCAAACTCCTACTTCGGCGAACCTTGTTGCGTGACTTCTTCTGCGTGACGGGGGTACTAGAAGCTGATTCCGATTGATTATTCGGTAAATTGGTAATTTTGAAATATGGAAGTTCTTCCGTCTCATCAATCAATGTACCTTCGCCTTCCGTGTTGGTGGCTTCTATTAATAGATCGTAAATTTCATCCTCGACTTCCTCTGAAGTAGGTAATAGTTTTGGTACTGATGTCATAGGTACGTATACGGGTTCAAGATATAAGGATCGTGGAATATCATAATGTCGCATCTGTGAAATATGATTTTGTTTTAATAACCATACCTCTTCGCGGTGCAAGTAGTTGAGAGCGCAGGTATAATTTCGCCGTAAGTCTAATCCGTGTAATATACAGTAGTCATTAACTGCAGGCATTTGACTAGTAAAGGGGGAGGTATTCGGCTAAACTTTGAATGGTGTAACCAGTAAGATGGTTCAAAAATTTTGTTGCTTCTCTACTGAATTCATAAACCTTATTAGCAACTCGTATTAAATAGCTGATTCTTTGGTAACTGAAATTTACATCATGTCGTACAATGGTTGATTCTCCTATAAACGATCAAGGTTAGTAATATTCCTAGAGAAGTGGCACGGAGTTTTTAGTACAATGAAGTTTTAGTTGTTAGTACGTTAAAAAAAAGGTAAGAAAAGAAATTATATATTATAAAAATTGATTAGTCCTAATCGTTCGCTCTGTGGTGTATTCCTGGGCTGTTTTCTAATTCTATTTCATGATTTAAGAAGGTTATAACACATTTTTGGCAAGATGAAGCCGGAGTAATTAACAATATTTTTTTGCTACAGACGAAACATTCGTCTCCTGAGTCCCCAGCGGTAGTTTTATGGAAGTGACGTTGCATCATATAGGTAGTTCTTTCAGTATGAGGTAGCGATATATAATAGGAAGTACAAATTACTTCTTCCACTGCTGAACACGTGCTAGATGCGCGAATGAAAATTCTATTGAATCCTGGTATTAACTTGGCACAGGTATAGTCGTAGAAGTATTCGAAGATTTCGAGGTAATCAGAGGGCTTAATCGGGTGATTGCCTCATTCCTCCTGGTTGACAGCTTCTACACAGTTTTTACCTTCGCACATGTTGTCCCTGGTTTTTTTTTCTGAAAATAGATGACCATAATGGATTAATGGTGACTACTGGTTTCTTTGGTTTGGATTTTTTTTTGCTTCACACTTAATCCTAAGATTAGTATAAAAACTTTTGCTCATCGTCTTAACTACAAAAGGTTTATGTATTTGCGATATGGTTATGGGATTGTATGTACATATGTGCCCTTCAATTTCTTTCGTGAAAATATATTATATATTTTTTTTATAGCATCGTATATGTAGGTTCGTCTAACTCCTCTCGAGTAGCGTGTTCCGGTCGGGCAAGAGTAGAGTGTTCTACTTCTAATTCAATAATTCTTGCTTCTATACCCTGGATGATTTCTTGAATATCCTCTTGAATGAATAAAGGGTTGTTGGCCTCGGATTCGATGATGTTTCCGAGTCCTAACCCGTCGTGTTGTAAGTTATCGAAAAGTTTTTCTATTATTTCCCTATGACGAGGTTTCGTTACTACTTCCATTTTATGAGGTCTGTAAATTAGTTATTAGGTACATTTCACATTTCATATGCTCATAAAATTTTTACCCCCTCTTTACCATTATTTTTGAGCTCTAATCTCACATTTCCAGCTAAGTCTGAAAACTAGTTTTTCTAGTAAGGGGTGTAAAGAGTTATCTAACAACTTTTCCTGCAGGTGCACTACAATCAATATTTTTACGACCACTCTCCAAGATTTTATTGTATATCGCTTATCGCATTACCAGGATAATAAAGAGTGGCAGGGTAAAAAGGAAAATAATTATAGTTTTTCAAAGAACAAGGTATTTGCCATAATAAAACCTTATATAATGTTCGTACGGTGAGAAATGATGGATCAAACTTATGCGACATAGCCAATACTTTAGTAGTAGAACTAAATGCCATTATACTACTGTTATGTCCAAGGGCGTTTTTAGAGCGGTAGCGTAAACGGTGGAGGTTTGGACTAACAGTTTAAAGAATACGCAACGGAGGTTTTAATTCCGTTGTTTTAATTATTTATGTGGGACGTTTTCGATGTACGAATTTACCACGCCTTCGTTTGAGACTGTTCACGGATTTAATGTAAGAGTAGATGTACTTACTACTTGTTGATTTATTTCTTAGGATCGGATCCGTGATTCCTGGGCTGATCGTGATGCCTTTTCCTTGATTGGGCCCTCTGTTGGTAATTGCAGCGGATGGATGTGGTTGGATTGGGCTGCTTATCTTAAGGGCTTCTTATTTTTATAAAATGAATTAAATTAAAACAGATTTCACTTTTCCAGATTTATTTAATAAACACCAGAACTTCTACACTTTCACAATTTTTATCAGATCGAAATTAACATTAATGAATTTTATTTATTCGAGCTAACGTCCTCCAGTCCCCCGTAGGGTAAGGTGCGCAAATTTAGCTTTAAAAGATCTTAAGTTACTTATTGACCGAACTCTCGCCTAAGTTTAGGACTTTGAGGATCCGGTTCTCTAGATTTTCTTACTTGTCAAAATCCCGCCTAAGTGCAGGGCAAATTAAGACTTTGGGATTTGACTTTCTAGGTTTTATCTACTGATCGAAATCTCGCCTAAGTGCAGGGCAAATTAGAACTTTGAGAATCCCGACTCGTAGACAACTACAACTAGTACGTGGCCTGCCGGTTGAACCGTGTCTGAACTCGTCTTAAGTGCAGCGCAAATTAAGATAAGGGACTTTTACAAGGCACGGGCCTGTCAAGTTAAACGCGGAAGTCGAATTAACTAACAAAAGACCAGGCGTTGGCTGTTGATCGCCTTTTTAAATATTCGCGGTGCTGAGATTGCAGAAGTACCCGCTAGTCAACCAGCAGTCGCGTAGCTTATATTTTATTGTGGCTTTCGCGCATGGAGAAGTCTTCCATCTGCGCGGGTGATTTAAATTTTAAAAGGAAAAATTTTTGGGGTGGACATAACACTACCAAGGTACCCTAAATCAATGCTGCTGGATAACTTTTCAGTATTCGAAAGAATTGTAACATATGCTAAACTTCTCAGTGATGATGGATAATACTTGATTTCCCAGCTATTTTTTTCTTCGGTAAAATTTTCTGGTATACTCTTGGTATTTCAATCCTATGTTCAAAGTAACTCATATCATCTTCAGACTCAGCTGAGAACTCCCATTTAGAAACATGAACTTTTTTAATACCATTTATACACTGAAGACAAGTATTTTCTGAATAATTTGCGCGGTTGTTAATGATACATATTTTACGAATAGTACTATTATACATTATTTTTAGAAGGTTATTTCTACTTATTCTATTTTTTTTTTTCGGCTAATTAACATTTCTTCCGCACTCACACATTTACTACATCGGATCCAAACCATTTTTTTTGTTATAATGCAACTACCCACGCAAAGAAGACTGATAAATAAAAGAAAAAAAAAACGAAATATCAATCTTATCATTCTTGTTTAACCAGACCCCCCGTACCTATCCAAAAAAATTTTCATATCATTTTATGACCTATAAAAATATTTATTACCCCCCCAAGCTACACCTGCATACATCTCAAGACGCCGCTTAGCGCCTAAACAAACAGCCACCCTAGGCGTGGGAAAGACCGCCGAGGACCCATCAATGCCCTGACTACAGCAGGGAATTCCCTTAAACCACTACAGGGGATGGGAAAACCCCTGGGCCCAATGGAAGGGTGTAACAATACTTTTCCTTGTAAATGAGTTTTAAAACCGGAGGCGGAGATACCGGCCAGGTAGAATAAAGTACACTCGCTCTGAAATTAAATGAACAGATCCGGTGACCCTCAGGCTGGGTTAGTGCACGATTTGGACGCCAGATATTTTTATCTAAGAATTACCAAAATTATTAATCAGGGGCCGCGCCAAGCGATCAATCAGCGATTTAAATTCGTATAAGATGGTGAGCTGTCAAGCAGATGAACAGAATACGGGTTAGCCCGCAAAGCGAGCGGTCTCGCGCGTGAATAAATAATATATGTTCCCCTCGCAAATATATTTCCCCCTTGTTTGTCGGAAAATGGAAGCAGAAAGCATTAAGCAAGCAAGCACAAAGAAATCAGTTACAGTAATTATTTAAATAGATAGATTAATAGTATGAAATAAGAAGAAAGGAATTTCGAATTAGAGAATTTATTTAATTCAATTTAAGGCCTAAGAGGTTGAGTTTACTGAAAACCTCAGAGGGCCGGTGTAATTATGTTTCTAATTAACAAAATAAATTCTTTACGGAATTCTTGATTTAATAACAATCTTCTATTGGATCAGCTTAACAATAATGATGCGCTTAGCAATAACAATACTTGTAATAAAAATACCAATCTTAATAACAATAGAAATTCAACATTATAGAATATAAATTATATGTAAAAATAATACAGAATAATAATTAACCTTTGTCAATATTGTCGAAACGTATATTCGTAACAGTGAACGACCCTTTATGATAATAATAATAATAATAATAATAATAATGACAAATTGTGCATAAACAAGTATACTATCACCGCTAAAAATTCATACTATTGATCATCAATTATGCTCGAAGCAACAACCTCCAAAATCATTTAATTCATTGCGATTTACTGGCATTATTATTTATAAACTATGTAAAATCAACAATTATTTTATTGATTAATATTTAAGAAAATTAAGCGATAATAATATTTAAAAGATCAATTGCAATCGTCGTCCTTCGCCAATGTCAATTAAAATCAGTGTTGGAAGAATGGACGTATTGATAGCATCGCATAAAAATAATAACCATAACAAACTTAATCGCAATATAATTTTCTACTCGCGCAAATGCGCTATAAATGAACACGAGTCACAGGATGCACGTGGGATGTCAACCGCCGCGAGATTTTCCTGAGAGGTTATTTTATTTGCGAGTAACAAATCAACCACGTTTAATTCTAATTAAATTAAATTTTGATGCTAAATCATTCAACGTGAAAAATTCACCACGTGCCAGCCACGCGGTGAAAATGGCGGCCTCTCGCAGAAAACCGGTGCCGGTTCACGCCCGGGAGGTTCTCAGTAGTCTTCCCCGGTGGAATAATGCTAAAAGACTTACCAAAACGTGTCCAAATAATTTGCCAAGAATTTTTGTAAATGTGTCAATCGACAAATTGGCTAATGATAGCAAAAATATTTCAAAAATGAATAAACTCGAACACACTGGTGCCTGCACGTGCGAATTACATCCGTAACTGACTATATATTTCTGCCGGCAGCATGCTGCCAGCTGGAGCTACTGATTCGCCCTCGTGAGGCATTTTCCGTCGCCTCGGGTTACCAGTGGTGCCATTCAAAAATTCCAATTTTCACAACTACTGAGCAATTTCCTCCCCGGGATGTGAATTGGGCCGGCATTCGCGAGTAACAGGGCTTAAACTAAATTTTCTATATCAAATCTCGCGTTGTACTCCCGCAGATTTTACTCGCCGGCGAGCATCACAACTGCATCCTGGACCAGGAATAAAATGAATCAAATATTATAACTTAAAACTAAATCTTAACTATACTAAATTTTCTATTTTGCTAGGGAGGTGCCGCCGCCTGGCGGAGCCTTCCGACACCAACGTGTTCAAGTCCGGCGGGAAATGCCACAGTGAATAAACACTGTAACAAGGGTAAGGGGAAACACCGGCGCCAGGGTCGAAGAGTGGGGGCCAGACATGTCTCTCCAGATCTGATCCCTTGTAGTAAGATCAATTTGTACTGCGTTGTATCACCATAGCAGAAATCTTAGATATTAAAAAACCAATAATCTTCGATGAATCAGTTTCTCACTATGCAGTTCATTTTCATTTACCATATACGTCATCGTGATTAAATAATAGTGATGAAATTAGAATCAATATTCAACATCAAGATTTGTGTATTCTACCAAGCAAAAGTTCATTACACATCTGTGGGAGATTTGTTAAAGAAGATAACACAGCTGTGACGGAATCTATGGAATTAGTCAACATGGCTATTTGTCATATGTTTGAGGAGATACGCTACAAACTGAACGCTGTAGTGATTGATAGATGTAAAAATAGTGTTATTACAAGTCTTATGAAAAATTATGCATCGCAGTGTACAGGACGAGGGAATATTATGGAGAACGCGGGTTGGCTAACACAAGCAGCTAATAAATTAACTGATGCAAATGGTTATTTAGATATATCTATACCGCTAAGTTTCATATTTGGATTCGCTGAAGATTACAATCGCATTATTATTAATGCTAAACATGAATTAATACTTATAAGATCAAATGCTGATACAAATGCAAACATTCATAAGCCTGCAAATGCTCAACCTGCTGCTGCTGATAGAGTAAAACTTGTGCTCAATAAAGTGGAGTGGAGGTTCCATACATCACCATGTCTGATAAGCAGAAAATTCAGACATTAAACTTTATCTCTCATGATCCTACGATCTCATTGAGTTTCCAAACATGGCAATTATATGAGTACCCATTGCTACCAAAAACTACCAAGCATGCCCCTGGTGGATGACTGCGACGTCGTAGTGTGCGTCACTACGACGTCGTACTAACAATTTAAGGAAAAGCTATCATTGAATAATGATATCAAAGTAACTTCAATCTAATAAATATTTCGTAAGTCGGAAAGATGAGAATAAATCTTGAGCGGGGTAAATAATAAAAATTGAATAGCTCACTAGCTCAGATAATATCGGACCTTTGTCGTACGAGATTAGTTGCGACTTTTCGATTCATTACATTATTTAGTTAAAATTGCCTAATTAAATAGGAATAACCAGGGAAAAATACCCACATAACTCGAGTTCACACTGTGTCGTAGATGATGTCGTACGTCACCAATATCGACATGCTATATAATTGCTTAACAAATCTTATACTAAATAAATAGGAACTATTTTATTAAATGAATCTTTGAGACAATCTGAGATTGAATCATAGATGTCGTTCAACATAGACACCGACATCGCTCAAGTTTACACTGTGTCGTAGATTACGTCGTACGACAACAATTGCGACATTCTGGATAATTGTTTATTAAATAATTTTATACTTAATAAATAGATACTATTTTATTGAATTAATCTTGGAGACAATCTGGAATTGAATCATAAATGTCGTTGGAGTTTGACACCGACATCACTCAAGTTCAGACTGTGTGGTAGATCACGTCGTACGACATCGATTGCAACATCATAAATAATTGTTTGAATAATTTTATACTTAATAAATAGATAATATTTTATTAAATTAATGTTGGAGACAATCTGGGAATGAATCATAGATGTCGTTTAACTTGGACACCGACATAACTCAAGTTCACAATGAGTCGTAGATCACGTCGTACGACATCGATTGCGACATCTTAGATAATTGTTTAAATAATTCTATACTTAATAAATAGATTGAGACATTACAAAATGTCCCGACTTTATCAGCCTGGCGAACTACCACCCGAAATTTTCGTTACCGACACTAGCTAAAATAATAGGAAGTCCCGTGACGTCACAAGACGACACGAGGAGGGGAAAACGGTCACAAACCCCAATACTTGAGCGGTGATCGACACTTCGATCTATCCCTCGGTGTAGACCACCACGCTAGATTCTTAAGTCAATTTTACCACTATACTACTATTACCACTAATAGGTGATTACTCACCAAAATCATTAAAATCTATCAAATCTACTATTTAATTAATAAGTTTATATAATTACTACTATTATTATTTTGTGTTAAACAAATATCATTGCGTTTATTATCAATCATTCATTATCGATACCCTCGAATATTAATAAAATATTCATACAACTAATTTATTGTATTTCGTTACCGAATATAATAAATCTATTCAAAGTGTTGATTTAGTGAAATAAAATTAAGTTTCTTGTAATTTTATCACTAATCTATCTTCATTCATCAACTACAATATCTATCCTGCGTAATTCCATACAACTAAGTACAACATCAATCAAGGAAGGAGGACCATCTTTGCAGTAAAATTTGTAAGTAATTAAAACAAGTTAACTGGCACACGTGGGAACTTCTGTCCTAAAAATTAATTAATCAATCTATTAAAAACAAAGACAATCATTAATACACGGGAGCGGAATATCCCAGGGCAGTGGACTAAAATTATAACGAAATCTAGGCGATTATTCTTTATCCGCGAGGTTAAGTGACCTAGAGAATTAAATTTTTCAAAGAAGCAAAAATTTAGTGTTTCAAAATTAACCGATTAATTATTGGTTCATGTGTTGCGCTGGCTACACATTGATCCATAATTAACCGTATTACCAGTATTTGGATCTTCTGTAAGGGTACTGTGGTGGACTATACCGTGTAGGTGGTGCAAGAAGGATCCTATCCGCTTGTACCGGAGTAGAGGTTAGGAATAAAAATTAGTTTTAAGTCGACAAAAATTGCCACGTTTGCACATTATCTCATTTAATCTCAAGCATAATAAACTGAAAATATTTCTATTGTGTGCATAAATTGAGACATTGCAAAAACTATAACCCGATTGTTGTACAGTTTTATGCTGACGTCATTTATTTTATTATAACTGAGAAGTACTCTCAGTAAAAACTAAGTAAAAATAATTTCGTCCAAAATCCTATCAGTACATAAATCTTACAAATCCATTGTCTATCATATTTTGTGTGCCGGGTCGTAAGCCATAAACACGCTGCACGCTCGGGCTAAAGTAAACATAACACAAGGTCGCTTCACTCAAACGTCCTTCGAAGAATCGGTCATCATATACTACGTATTGTAACGTTCGGAAATAAAATTAAAACATTTTAGATTTATTTCTACACAAAAATTTCTTTTGTCTAGTTAAGTCGAAACTAAACTTCTTATTTAATTTTATTACTCAAAATAAACTCTTGGTAGAAAATATTTTAATATTGAAATTAAACATTGCCGTCAAAATAAATTATTTTATTTAACTTCACAGCTCGAATTTCAGAAAATAACGTTAAAATTAACTTTCATAAATTAATAAGCCTATTGTCGAAGTTAAAATCAGTGATTAAATTAATAACATCAAATATCGGATAATTATTAAATAAATCCGGGATTGCAGAACTTATCTCTAGTACGTTACCGAGGAAAACAATTGTTGAAAATTTAAGATTAAGATTTTCTATTTGGTATCTTATCATAAAACAAAATTCCAAAAATTTAACCTAGCTGAAAATTAAAATACTTGAATAAAAAATTTTATATCAGAATTTTTCAAAAATGTTTCCCCGCACACCAGTAAATCGATTCTCAGTACCTACAAATAATAATGCGAATCAGGTCCCACAAGATCCCCATTCAGTCGCATCAAGCCAGAACTTATTAAATTTTAACCCGACTCAAGCCCCTAGTTTAAGTCTATATCCACAGTTATCAGATGACTTACTCAGACTAGACAATATACAAAACGACTTACATAATAGTACAGGTTACAACAACAATACTGACCGTTCAGATAATTCATAATAACATGAGCGGAGTACAAGACCTAGCGAACCCCGCAAATTTAAGCGGTAACGAGATAAATAGTGTACAAAACCCACTAGACTCAACGAACGCAAACAATAACTATGCAAACGTAATACAAAATCCTGGGAATACAAATATTGCGACACATATTGTCGAGGAAGTAGTTAGACAGCTCAGAGCGGAAACAGAAGCCTGGAAAGCCGCGTATTATCCAGTGATGCCACCCTTTGCCAGCACCCTAATCCGAACGACGTCTGACGCTGGAAATAATAATAATAATCCTGCCAATAACACCTACGCATTTCAGCCGCGAGAATTATTCCCGAATTCAAATTTCTCGGCGGGAAATTATTTCGTACCGCCCGCACCTCACTTATTACCAGCTACACACACACAAGCATACACTACTGTAGCACATGTAACTCAAACTTACACAGCACCACCGATGCCATACTATATACCAGCCACACACATACAGCCCCACACTACTGTACCTCACGTGACGTATACCTACCC
>JZSA01006634.1:0-38699 GCA_000956155.1 Cotesia vestalis | reverse complement strand
TGTGGGTGTCTGCTTCTGTGTGTTTGTCTGTCTGTCTGTCTGCAGCTGTTGAAGGACCTCTGTACGCACGGCAGTGACAGTTCAGTACCGTGTATTGCCACCTCTGTTCCGAATCACAGCTCGTAAGCGCTCTTGCATGTTGATGCATCGTCGAATGTCACGTTGCAAAATTCCTTGCCAACAACGTAACAACATTTGAGTCAACTGATGAAGATTGTGCAGTTGCGGATAGTCTCGCCGCAATCGACGCCCAAGCATGTCCCAAACATGCTCAATTGGGTTCAAATCAGGACTCATAGCTGAATGATTAAGCGTTGTTACGTTGTTGGCGCGGAGAAAAGTTGGCGTGCGAACTGCAGTATGAGGACGAGCATTATCCTGCATCAAAATGAACCGTCTTGCTCCCATGCGTGTACGCATAGGCAGGACGTGTGGTCCCAGAATCTCGCCGACGTACCTGTCGGCAGTCAACGTCCCACGAACGATGACCAACGGGGTTCTGGTATTGAAGGACACGCCTGCCCACACCATGACTGATCCACCATTGAAAGCCGCAATTTTTTTTGACAATAGTGGAGCATTCTGAAGACGTTAAAAAAAAAAATTAAAAAAAAAAAAATTTTCGAAAAAAAATTGAAATTTTTTTTTTTTTTTTTTTCAAATTTTTAAAAAAATCAATTTCTTTAATCGAAAAAATAAAGATTTTAGAGAGAAAAAATTTTTTTCATTGAAAAAATGAATAAAAATCACAAAATTGCTCATAATGGTGATTTTTGCAAAAACAAAGAATTTGAAGCTTCGGGGCACAATGAAAAAAAAATCGCAGCGCTTTGAATTTTTGAGGGATTTTAGGGGACACTTTGAGGTTAAAAAATTACCGACGATATCCTTCGTTTATCCATTTTATCCAAAGTTATACCAAGTTATCCAAATATCCTTAATTATGAAAATTTTTGTCTTTTTTTCAGTCCGAGTTTTCAATTCAAAAAAA
Organism: Cotesia vestalis; assembly: GCA_000956155.1. NCBI lineage: Eukaryota > Metazoa > Arthropoda > Insecta > Hymenoptera > Braconidae > Cotesia > Cotesia vestalis. The sequence continues at coordinate 37,708 of JZSA01006634.1, read as the reverse complement.
ATTTTTTTTCTAAAAGATGGTTACATTTTCTTATAGAGAATATCGTGCAGTTTTTAAAACCTTCCTTCGATTTTCTGTACGATCATTATTTCCGGAGTTATTAAATATCAAAGTCAAAAAGAACTTTTTTGCTTCGATTGACGATAACTTCGCGGCAAATCGTTGTACAGGCTTTTTGAATACGCCAAATAAAAGAGTATTAAATTATCTAAAAGAGCTCTTGAAAAAAACAATCAAAAAAATTTTTTTGAAGCCCGTGGACCTTTTTTTAGACGAGAAAAAATTTGGAAAAATTTTTTTCCGGTAGTTTACTTAAGATTTCTCTAGACCTGGACATGACAAAAATTTTTAATGGTCATATCTGAAATTTAGACACTTGGAGCTACAATTTGCTTTTTTTATTTTTTCTGTACGACCATTTTCCTCGGAGTTACAGCTTGTTGAAAATCACCCAAAAATTTGGAATTTTTTTTATGTCCCTTAATTTTTGCGACTAGTGTATATACACACATTACATATGGGGAATTCCATGCCTTATTCGAAACTTTATCATTTTTTTCTACTCTTTGAAAAACATTTTTGAGAATTTTTTCAAATTTTTCCGTCCAATCCAAAGAAAATTATGAATTTTTCAAAAAAATAGCTTTTTTATTTTCAAATAGCCATAACTTTTTTAGAAATTGACTTTTGAGTACCTTTTTCATTAAAAAAAATTTTTTTTGAATGGACTATTTGAAAAAATACAAGAAAAAAAATTTAACATGATCAATTTTATAAGATAATCGGTTTTTTTAAGTAAAGTCGTCAGAGGAGGGGGGGGGGGTTCTGTGACGACGGGTTCTGTGACACTCTACTTATCATATGAGTATGAGTGTGTTTCTTGCTCATCGATGGTTGTTTTGTTATCTGTGATCTTCCTTATCGACGTTGGGTTTGATAGTTTTCTTGTTTATTGTAGGTTGTTTGTATTATCGAATGTTGTTTTGGGGTCTTGTCATGTGACTGTTACGTGGTTATGGTGGGGGCTTATGATATTATGATGGGGATTTGGTGGTTGTTTGGTAGGAGTGGAGGGGGATGGGGATATCAATTTAGTATTATTTTTGATTGACAGTTTAAATGTGAAATTTGGGGGTGTTATTAGTGGGAGATGGATCTATTAGAATAGTTTGGAGTGAGGAGGTTCTATGCGTAGGTCATTTTTTCTGTTTTTTTCGGAAAATTTTTTGTACTTTTTTGTTTGATTTACACCTCGGACGTTAAATTTGAGTCTTTTATTAGTAACTTTAACCCCATGCTAATAGTTCACAGCATGGGATTCTATGCGTTGGTCTTTGAAAATTCTTATACTTTTCCATAGAAGTTTAATGTTTAACTATTTTTTATAATAATAAAAAAACCCTTCTGTTTTTAGTGTTTTTGGTGGGGGATTTAGCTATAAGAATCATTAACACTCTTTGCATATCCACAGTTTTAAAAAATTTTTCCTAGTGTTTAGTAGTTTAGCGGGTGATACTATGTTTGTAGATCAGTTTTTCTAATTGTTTGGTATTGAATTTCTTATTGAAAACCACGACTTGTTGGATGTTCTCAGAGACTTGACTGTCTGTCCTATTACACTTCAACTCATAGACACACTTGATGAGCTTGTCGAATTACTCAAACATTTGAGAAATAATGAAAAGAATATTCTTAAGCCTCACAGTTGTGTATATGATGCTATCAACGATTTAGTCTATCCAGACTATAGAATTAATACTGACGACCGCTCAGAAGATCTAGACTATTTTAAATTATTCACTATTTATTCGACTGCAAGCAGCTTAATTTATCAAGCTCATGAATTTGCCCAAGTTATTACGAACATTCTAAAATTAGCAACACTGAAGAAGCGTTTGACTAGAAGTGAGCAAAATGGAGATAATAATTGAAGCAACTGGTTTTGAACGAGCTAATGGAGAATATATCGTTGAAGAACTATGTGAAATCAATATCTCTAGAAGTCTTTTCACCAAAGGAAGTTATGAATGCAGATATTTCATGTTTAAACCACCATCAGATAGTTTTAATGAGGAAAGGGTTATAGAAGATATTGATTACAATGGTTCTAATCATGGAATACCTTGGGATGCTAGTACAACATCATATCATTTAATAAAAGAAATCATCAAAGATTTAATAATTAATGCACGTATTATATACACGCATGGAGCTGAAAAAGCAAGATGGCTCAATGCGATAATGACAGATGCAACTACACCAATCATAAACATTGCAAATATGCGTTTTTACACTAGTAACGCTATCAAGTCTTATCAAACTTTTCGCTGTGAAAATCGAAGTCATCATGCTATGACATCAACTTATGCTTGCGCTTATGAAACTGCTCAACAACTTCAACGATGGATCATAGAATTTTGGGGTACTAAAGCGTCATATGAAAAATCTGTTGAAGTTTTCAACAACCTTAAAAATTTATCTAAAATGCATTGCCATATATATTGCATGTCTGGGGGAAACGTTTCTTCTCAGAGTCACTCCAGATCAAATAAGAGATATCTGGGGTAAATTACCAGACCATCTACAAAGTAATAAATTAATTAAGGACTATCAATGGTGCAAGGAGCATTATCATATAGAAGAAAAACTTGACGAAGATGTTTGCGGTCTCTGGCTTTATCCAATCCGGAAAAATTGTTATGAATGTCGACAGAAGAAATAATTTGAGAAAAAAAAAAAAAAACTTACTTCTTAAGAATAAATAATACTAATATAAAGTGAAATGATATAAATTAATAAACATTAAATAATTTTCATTCGTTTTATCGTTGTATTTCCTTTCCATTACAATTTTATGTTATTTATCTTACAGTACTACTTAATGGATTATATTTAATAATACGATCATGTAATATTAGGCAGTATGCAGTTGTTTGATCTGGAAGCTGATTTTCTGATTCAAATTCAATTTGTATGTCAACAGGTCCTGACTTAATTGACTCATTCTGCTTTGAACAGTCGATAATGTAGAGTGGAGCTTCTTGTAGAAATTTAGCTTTTGTCAATAAAGGTTCTGAATCTTTATTTTAATATGAAGTTTGAAAATTTGTATACATATCACATATTAAAGCATACTGATTTCGAGTAATATTAAGATTTAAATTACCATACGGATAACTTTGAGAGTTTAAAAATAGTTTAACATCTCTAATATTGCAGTGATCGAATTTGCTTGCATCGCTCGTTAAAACATTTTTTCTAGCTGTTTGTAATCCTAAAATTACATATCGTGGTTTCTCCAGCTGAGTAGAAGTCTTGATAGGCCACACGTGTTTGGTCGTCCTTGGTAGCAGTGGGTATTCGTACAATTTCCATGTGCGAAAACTCATCGGAATTGTTGGATCATTGGCTATGAAATTCAATGCTTGAATTTTCTGTTTATCCGACATTGTGATGTATGGTACACATTCCACTCCACTTTATTGAGAACAATCTTTACTCTATCAGCGACATCTTGAGCATTTGCAGGATCATGAATGTATGCATTGGTGTCAGCATTTGATCTTATAAGTTATAACGGGTATTCCGACCTCGTGCGTTAGCGAGGCCTAAGTCCGGAATAAATAAATTTGGCCTACCTGCTGTCTTATTGTTGGGCGCCAGGAGCTAAGCTCCACTCACGTCGTGTATGGCGTACTCGGACCAAAACTCTTCGTCGGGGTGGCGGGTAAGAGGTGCAACCTAACTTAAATAAGGAACTAGGAACGATCGACCGGGTATTATAATTCGCTGAGATTCGATTATAAATTCTGATTTATTGACCAAACAACAAAAAAAAACAATTCCAATGATCGCCGAAATAACAATAATCAATTTTCGCACGCCGCAATTAATTTAATTATTAGTAATTAGATTTCATTAAAGGGTAAAACGTCGCAAGAATTTTATTAACAATAATTGAATGTCCTAAGGACCACACAATCAAAATCGCAATTCAGCTATTAATAACAAAATCCCCGAAAATAAACCAAAATCATACGCCGCAATTAATTTAGTTAATCATAATTTGATTATTCCTAAGAAAAAATTAACATACTCGTCGCAAAAAAAAACAAACAAGAAAAATTCTCTAATTCGTAGAAAAGAATTTAATTGAGCAAATTAATCGTCGTAAAATTGTTTAAGTATTAGTAATTATTTAAATTGACTTAAATTACCGTCGCAAATTTCTTAATTAGTAATAATTAATTACTGTCAACAAATTAATCGTTGGTAAAATTATTAGTTAGTAATCATTGATTAAATTAAATAAAATTACTGTCACAAAAAAAAATTCCTAATTAATAATAATTAGTAAAATCAGACACCTTAGTCATCACAAATTTGTTTGATTACTACGACTTAACTGAATTAGACCAATTAATCGTCGCAAGGAATTATTAATTAATAATAATTGATTAAATTAATCCATAAGTGTGCTTGATACCTAGGACACCGTCGTAATAAATGTAATTATCTATAATAATTAATTGAATATCAAAAAAAAAGTAAGCGTCAAAAATTTCAATTTAGTTAGCTAAATTGTTTTCAACATAAAATTATCCACCGGCGCATTATCCGCACGACCGAAGCTCAATAATCGGGATTATGACATTGACACATAAGAATGTGAATAAGCACTACAACAATTAGCATCGGTACACGAAATACCTCGTGGGATAATCACCAAAATAAATGCAAGAAAAAAAAATTAATTAAGAAAATTAAAGAAACTAGCACTCTTCCGTGCGAGTCAGTGAATCCCACGAGATTTTTCCCAGAGACGAAACCACTTACCCTGGTAGAAAGCGTCGTTTCCTACAGAATTAACAGCCACAAGATATCGTCCTGGCTTGGTCGCACCGGCTCTGTCGTCCCCGGCTTCCACGTCGAATAGACTATCGAGCTGCAGCACGGCGATGTATGCAGGAAAGACACAAAAATTATTCTAATAACGGCAATTGCGTCGGTCACAGTCGTTGACAACTCAATCCACGTCATGAACTATTAACTTTAATGGTTGTTTTTCTTCTTTTTTTTTTTCTTTTTTTTCGTTTTAATAATTAATAATTAATGATTAATAATCGCCACCAGCAATAAAACATAAACCAATCGACAAAGAAAAATAATTATCCGACCGGAACAATGATCAGCAAACTGAACCTCAAAAAAACAACTAGCGTCCGTTTTTCTCAGCGGGAACACATGAAAGACCGAAACCTGGCTTTGTTGTTGCCCGCCTGGTTGCACTACCATCTCTCTGGGCCCTTGGTCCCTTTAACGCTCCAGAGATGGCGCTGCCTGTTCAATTTTCCAATATCGACGTTTCCTTTAATTTATTTATTGGCTGGAGCATTGGCCCGTTCAACCGCCAGCTCGATAACTCCGCACCTGCGCCGCTGGGTCAGCTTTCCGTCGACGGTGATTCTCTTGGGGTTGTCCCACGTCGATTATGTTTGTCAATGATCCTCTTCTCGGGTAAAATGGCCGTCGTTTAACATACCGATACAAGAATTCCTATCTTATAACTAACTTATTATCTAACTTAGGATAATGACTCGCAATTTGAATTTATTTCGCGCGCAGTTGAGCTTCGATCGGTTTTTTTCCACGCGAGGGCGACTCGGTCGCAGCGAATCCAACCAATGACCTGACGAATAACTGGAAACTGTTTTATTTAAAATAAAATTAAATTCAAAACTAATAATAAAAAAAAATTAAACAACTTACTAACAGGTGGCGCTAAAAGCGGCCTGTTACAAAGTATTAATTCATGTTTGGCATTAATAATAATGCGATCATAATCTTCAGCAAATCCAAGTATAAAACTCAGCGGCATAAATATATCAAAATAACCATTAGCATTAGTTAAGGTGCTAGCTGCTTGTGTTAGCCAACCAGCGTTCTCCATAATATTACTCCTACCAGGACTCTGAGTTATATAATTTTTCATGAGACTTGTAGCACCAACATTTTTACATCTATCGATTTCTACTCCATTAATTACATAACGTATTTCCTCAAACAAATGACAAATAGCCATGTTAACTAATTTCATAGAACCTGATACAGCTGTACCATCTTCTTTGACAAATTGTCCACAGATGTGCAATGAACTTTTACTTGGTAGAATACATAGATCTTGATGTTGAATGCTGATTCTAATCTCATCACTATTATTGAATGTTGATGAAGTATAAGGTAAGTGTGAGTGAACTTCATAGTGAGAAACTGATTCATCAAAGATGATTGGTTTTTGAATATGTAAGATTTCCGCCATAGTGATATAATACAACACAAGTTTATCTTCTCTATTTTATCGATTTTCCACGTAATCTTAACCCAAGGCTTTTGAGGAACTGTGCGTTCTGAGCTGTCAACACTTGAGACGTTGAGCGATGACTGACTGACTGATTTCAGACATAGTGATGGAGTTATATAGCTACCACCAATGTTCTTATCAAAAACTATACCCATTATTTATCTACAGTCTTAATATGTAGTCTTATTGTTATTGATTCACCTCGAAAATTAACTAATTTTCCGTCTTGATCAACTATCTTTAGTTGGAGATTATGTATAGACTTGACGGTGACTGGGAGATAAATGATCTGTGATGGTGCTTCCACAATCTTATATCCAGGCTTAACACGGGGGAAAAACTCATGGATTGTGTGAACTTTTTGATTATTCATATATGCACCACCAGTAATATTACACTCAACTCTTAGGGCGTTAATTTTTAGAATTGACACAGGTAAATTAGATTTGTGAAGTACATTTGGCTCCAAACGACGATTTGAATCAGGACTTGAAACAGTTTTTTGAATCAGGACTTAAATATAATCCCATTTCTTGTTTATATGGTTTCAAATATAACTCTTTACCCATAGCTATTGCTTCCATAGTATCATTATGACGCTTACTTTCTTCCACATCACGCTTAGCTGATTTAGCTGTATTTTCAGCACGTACAATGGATGCTATACCCCCACTTAAGCTACCTACTGCACTGAGTGCTGCGAAAACTGGGATTAAAAATGGTAATATCCCACCAATTTTTGACGGTACTGGCAAAACCCGTAGTAATTTTACATTTTTTCTACCACCATCATTCTTCCCAGCTTTTCGAGCTGCATGTAAAGCTGATTTAATTGGTTCAATACTTTTACGTATTGATTTCTTAGCTGAACTTATTATTTTTCGCACTGATATTGGTTGTTTCAAGCTATGACCTTTAATTTTTTCCTTGAAGTTATTTTTTCCAACTCTTCTTTTTATTCCAGCTCCTTTACGTTTTGTTCTTCGCTTCAAATTTTTATTTCTTACAGATAAACCCATACCCAGACTTCTTTTAATTCTCATAGCCTTGTTAACACCCCAGGCAACAGATTTCTCACCAAGACTAGCGTCTTTTGCGTGAAGACGCAGTGCAGCTTGTTGCACCAGCGTTTTATCAGCTTCATGACGTGCTTGCATATTGCTAGGATTTTTAGAATAAGCAATATCATGGTCTTTACATGATTTATCGAGCGAATTTATACCAGGATCATCTCGAGCTAGTTTTTTAGATAATTTACCCTGATAGCCACAGCTTACTCTACAACCACTTAGAGTGCAGTGATTTCAGTAAAGTTATGCATCAACTTGACGAAAAGCGCTGCTGTCCTAAAATTACCTATAATATACGTTCAAAATACACAGTAAATTATTATAAATCTACGGCCGTCATCTGAAAGCAAATCATTGGTAAGTCTTGCTCTGCAACATATTGTAGTAAATTTGTTAACAATTTTCTATAGAAAATTATGATATACTTAACTACAATCGTTGTGAAGAAAACTCATGACAATATATTATATATAAATTTCATTTCGAAATTGGTTTTAAGTTATCCAAGAAATTAAGTGGCAAATTATTATTGAATGGTTGTTTTATTGAGTTGCTTTAAAAAAAAAAGTAAACTTAATCTTAAACTTTCGTAGGATAGTATTTTTTAATAAATATTGTTTGGGAGAAAAAAATATATGTAATAAAGCTTTGCGAAAATGCCGTCATCATAATTATTTGAAAATTCAAATTGATGAATAGGGTAAGGATAAGACCAGCGTTGAAAATTTAAGTTTTGATAAAAAACATTCCTATAAAACATAGGCAGGTATATTGTATAATAAAAAACAAATTTTTGATCAAAATTAAATGTATTCTTTATTATTGAGTAAACTTATTCATTATTTTTGTTATACTTTGACTATATAATTATGTTGAAGTAAAAGAGTTAACTTATATTCAAATATAATGAAATAAATATAATCATTGAATATTAGGATACTAATTTTAATAACAAACCAAGAATTTATTTAAAGATCTTTGACTTATTAACTAAATATTTTTAAATAAAAATATACTTTTATTTAACATAATCGACCGAGTTTATAAGACATTGGAACTTGAAACATGATAAAAACAATTAAATACAAATATTTTTTTAAGAATTATATTTTATATTATTATTAACAATTACAAGTATTGGAAATTTTACAATTTATTTTTAACACTAACATAGAATGTATATACAAATTAAGAATCGAAGTTTTACAATTATTCGTACAATTTATACAAAATTAAATAATTAAAACAAAACTTAAATTTAATTAAACTTTAATTAAAAAATTAAAACAAAACAAATTTTTTAATCTGCTTGTCATAACCAATTTATACTATTTATTTAAGAAATCAGTGAATATCACAAACTTGCAAGTAATTTTCAGTATGTAATAAAGATAAATTATATGTTAAACGTAAAAAAATTATATTTCTTAATTATTTGTTACGCAAAGTAGAAAATAAACAAATTAACAATTTTATACTTTTATCAGAAGTTTTAGCTACATTTACTGAGTATTAACTTACAGATACTATTAATTTTTATGGCTTCATTGTTTTAAAGAGAATATTTTGTTTTTAAAAAGGGTATATACTACATGACTACAGCAACATAGGCATTATTTAATTGTTCATCATTTGAATTGATATCTAAGAACGGTTTATTGATCCACAATGGCATCCGATAACATTTACTTTTAATTTCATTATAAGTTATGATTACTGCTTTAGAATCGTTAAGGGATGTGCACAAAAAAACTCCAAAATCTGTTGAAGGTCGATTAGAAATTGAATAAAGTGGTTGTAAATCTGTAAAAAAGTAAATAGCTAAAAAATATTGATTGTTATAATATATTATATTTTTTATAATACCAATTTGGCCACTGTGAGTTATAATTGTGTTGTCTGTGTTTTGAAGAGAAAGAAAAAAAGAAGGAGTTTGTAAATTTTCATATTGCATTGAAAAATTTTCAATTGCTCCCGGAATAGGACCGCAATTATGAGAGTTACGAGCTTTAAAATGTTTATAATTATTTTGTTTGGTGTCAGTAAATTGAAACTCTTCTTGAATTCTTCTAAAAATTTGTTGAAGTGGTTTATTTGGTTTTCGGACAAAATCACGAAACTTAGGCATTTGGTTCTCATACGGAAAAGCTGATATAGAATCTAAAGGACCATATAATTTGTAATCTGAAACAAGATGTAAAACACCGTGTGCATTGTAGGTAAGAAACTGTAAGCCGTGAATATCTTCTGCCTGAAGAACAAAGTTTTTTAAAGCTTCATCGGCAAAATCTATATGTTCGGGAGATGATGAACAATTCAATAATACCCGCATTGATGAATGTAGTAATAAGAAGTGATCGTATTGATCATTACTTATAACTCCGCGGAACACGACTATGAATGTATACAATAACAGTTGTCTAAATTCGGTGGCTTTAAAGTTACTGAATTGATCCAATTCTCGGGGGATTCGAGCAAATTCACGAGGACAATATAATTGAAGGGTTGTAAATCGATTTGACAAAATTTTTTTTTTGAAATTTTCTAATTTCTTCGGTTTACAGGACCCGAATACTAAGGACTCAATCAATTTTTCCATTACACCTAGACACACTAAGTGCATATAGTCAAACGGGACTTGCTGTACTAGATCTAATGAAAGATCATGAATCGCTGACTTTCCTTTATTGTGATCCACATCTGTCAGTAATCTATATTCTTTATTCGTTCTTAATTCATAATTTATACCCGGAAATCGTTTTGACCTAATGTGCGTAACTCCTTTTATATGACATTTTGAGCATGGATATTCCGAGTTGTGAGCGTAATGATTTAAAATGTATGAACGAGCTGGAGCATCCGCAATAAAACACCTTAGTTTAATAGGAATTATATTATTTTTGTAATTTATACCCCCCTTTCTTTTAATTGAATTTATTTCATTGACAAAATCTAAAAAAAAATCGGATGCAGAATTTGGTTTGTGTTTACCTCTATAAATCCCGGCAAGCTCTGGTTTTTCGTACTCTAAATTAACTACGCGAAACTGAATAGGCCAGATTTGTGTTTCTTTATTCAATTCTGCTCCATCCGTACTAAAATCAATAAGCAATTCAGAAGGAATTGATTCTATTGATACGCGATTCAATATTGATTTTAACATAACTTCTAACCCTAGATGCATATATTCTCCCGGACTAACAGGTTTTATATCTATTTTATCTCGCGGAGTCTTTAATAATGATCGACAGTCTTTAGGTAGAAATTTTAATAGCGGATAATTCCGTAAAACATTTAATATTGCATTAGCTTGGACTTGATTAATTTTGTCATTAACTATACATTTTGATAAATTTAATTTTAAATGTTCTTCCTGTGATAAAGTTTCCGAAGGTTTATAAGTTTTTATAGATTCATCTATTGTTTTATTAATAATTTGTGAAGTTTCATTAGTTTCAGAACTGTAATTATTGTCATTTTGTTTAAAATTAATATTACTATTATCACAAAAATTTGAAACAGAATTGTTCTCTACTTCATTAGAAGTAGTGACTGACATTAAATTATTAATATCATTATTTTCTAATGGATAGTTTAATGCAAAATCAAAAACATCAGATATTGAGTTATCTGTTATTTGTGATACAGACGAACAGCTATCATCAGCTGTAACATTTTCAGGTATTTGGTTATTAGAGATTAGTGAATTTAATATATTATTTTGTTGAATACTTTCAATAGCATCAATACTGGCAGTTTCATCATTATTTAGGTTATCACTGCAATTTGAAATTAAATTTGATTGACTGTCATTTAAACTATCTGAACAAGCTGTATTTGGATTAGAGGTACTATTACTTGAATTCAAATTTTTATGATGATGAAGTAATTTACGATCCAATGAGTCGAAGTGTAGTTTCCTGAGTTTACGTTTCCGTTCGCTAGATAAGTCTTCCCAAGATTTCCGAGATCCCAGACGATAGTCTGTATAAGATTTTACTGGATCCATTTTCTGGTGACAATTTTTATCCTGAAAGTTATACGAAATGAGAATTGCAAGTAATGAAGAAAATTTGATTAATAAATATCCCTGAAGCCCTTGTTCCAATGAATAAATAAATATAAGGAAATACAAAATTAAAATAGTAACAAATTACAAAAACTACCGAAAAAAGAATATTATAACCAACTTGCGGATTATCATATTAAATATTTTTATTTTGTTTTTTAATTTTGACAAGGCATAATGTACAGCTTATAAATAATCTTACATTCTTTCTGCTAAATTTTAAATTGTTGAAATAACTTTAATTACAAATTATCCCTTTTACACTATAAGAAAAATATTTTTTTTACTGTATCAAAAAATTTTGTATCGTACCGGAAAATTTCATGAAAATTTCTTGATTAAATTACACGTATATGTGAATTAAAAATTTCGTTATACGTTATATTATTGCTATGAATGAAATTATCAATAAATACGTGTTATATTTACCCAGCGCACATAACCTATAAAAATAAAAGTAATAATTAAATTACAGTGTCTTTAATATGTATAAAAAAATTTTACCTGACAATAAATATTGCAGCTTAATTATTTTTTAGAGTATGGAGGTACCATAAATAATTCGTAAAACTATAAACTGTTTATAAGTTAAGTTTAAATTAAATAAATTTCAACTGATCACATGTACGACGCAACTAGGAAACAGACAAAAAGAAATAAAAATAGCTAAGTCAAATAGTTCTAGTACCCCGTAAACGAGCAGTTTTCCCCACACCACTAGTTTTATGGTTATTCTCACTCACTTTCTTGACGCCATGTTTGTACACGATTTGTTGATAGAGACGTTGCACAGTTACAACCGAATCATTATTTCAAGTAATACCCTAAACGTTTTAAATAATTAATATTATTCGTTAAAAAAAATAAGTGCCGATAACTCAATTTTTTATGTGATTTTTTATTATCATGTCGAACATGAATAAGGTTAGTAATTCTTACTACATAATTGTTGAATATTACATACACATCGTACATATGCACATTCTATCTTTACAAAAACCGCATTTATGAATGTCATTGTATTTTTATTACAAAAGGTTTGCATGCATTTGTAAAGCTAATATCAAATGTCTATTATTATTGAGTGCTTTAATTTTTTTATAACATGTTTGATTACAACAGCTACTAAATTTATAATTATTACCATGACTTACATAACCATAAAAATAACCATATCAATAATAACATTGATAATGATGATTATTATAATTATCCTTATTTTAATAAAATAAGTACCAAATGTCTACAATTTTTATTTATGATTATTTTAATATATTTACAATAACAAAAATATGGTGTTCCTTTGTTTCATCATGTAGTTTGAGAAATCGTTACATCTGTGTAGATCTGTGATTGAGAAATGCATCAAAAATAAGTTGCATATTTAACTTTTGAAAAAAAATCTGATTTTCAACGTTTACTTACCTGCAATGAATTTTTTAATAAATGAAATATTAATTATAATAGTATAGTAATAAAATCAATTATAATTATAATAAATTTTTTTTCTTAATACCAGAGTCAATTGTCACGTCCAGTTACTCCGGACATAAGTTATGAAGCAGCTGAGAAAATGGGTCTATTGCCTGAGCGATCTCCTCGCCATTCAATAGCGAAAAAACCTGATAACAAGGTATTTATTATCTATTATTGTAATGAAATAATATGATTATTTTCCGATTATTTATATTTTAGGAGAATGAATCACCAAAAAAGGCGCGGGAGGTAAATATTACATCCGTTAAGAAAATCATGCCTTCACAAACAAAACAAGTAATTTTGCAATCCAAAGAAGGCCCACAAATTCTAGGAATGCTAAAAGGGATTTATCAGATTTTACAATCCTTAGATTCAAAAGTGACGTAAGTATTTATTGAAAACGTTAAAAGTCGTAATTTTGTATATCATGCATGTAACTTTTTCCGATATTCAAGCTCACAGGTTTTGGAACTAGCCGTATATGCCAGTTCAATTTACATTTTTTGCAGCAAAAAATAATTATTCATCTGATTTTTTACATTAATAGAAGTAATATATGTTTAGAATGTGTCTACTGATAAATTCGTTTTGTTTAAAAATTTCAGAGCGCAGAACCAAAAAATCGATGATAATGTTCAACGTTTAAAGTAAGTCTTACATTGATATGAATAAATAATTTTTATCCAGTAATTAAATTAATGAAAAATTAAAATTTCTGCCAGTAACTTTAAAATTCAACATTGGGACCATACATTTTTTTCTCCAGAGATTTGGAACAAACGGTGAAGACATTTCAGTTGACTGCTCCCAGTACGGTATTTCAGAAGCCTGCTTTCATCCCTTTTAAAAACTTCAAAGAACTAAAAAAATATGATAAGTGTTCGGAGGAGGAACGAGAAAAATTGGTAAATGGTTAATGAAATTACCTTGGTTAAAAATACTGATTGAAAAGTATTGAGAAACGATAAAATTAAAATTATTCTCATGCATATGTACAGAAGTACACTGTGTGTAGTGAGACCGGTTGTCAATACTTTCCAATGAGTATTTATGATCCGGAGAATATTATAAATGCAAAATTGTGAAAAAAAAAAGTAAAAAGTCGATTTACTAATAAGACCCATATAATTTATGACATTTTCGTATTGAGTATTCGAAATGTCTAAATTTTTAAACAATATTTTTAAATTTTCAAGTTAAAAATGAGCAATAATGAAATTTTTATGATCTTGAATCATTAAAATACCAAATAAATTGTGTATTCAATCAGTAATTGTTAATAATTCGACCCATAAAACTGAACAAGAAAGTATTATTATTTGCATGAGAATTAGTGATGAAAGAAATAGTTACGATTACTTTATTTATTTATTTTATATTTTTGTTGTAGTTTATCTTGATATTATTTATTTTTGCAGAGAAAATGGTTGGATTCATTCAACAGAAGAACCAATGTTACCGAGAATGTGAGGGAGATTCTGCGAGGTAACCGGCTGATGACAGATGACCTTCTGACCGATGTAGTATGGGAAGGCCAGAATGGCAGAAAAAGTTCTAAAAAACAAATATTTCGTTTACGAATAACGTACGATTTACGACGTTGGTATCCGTACCCATTAATTATTAAAATTTTTAATTTCTTTGTTCTTCAAGGAATATTAACTTGCTTTTAATTTTCTCTTTTTAGACGCTCTTCAAAATATGTATCCGGAGATGACAGATGAAGAATATAAGTTGGCCACTCAGAAAGCATTGAAGGCCGCGTACTCCAGAGTTGATCAACGAAAAAGAAAGACTGTGAATGGTGAAAATAACGCTAAAAAAAGAAAATTAAGTGACGCTGAATTTTTCCAAAATGCATGGGCTCCGGGAAGTGATAACGAGGAGGAAGAGGAGGAGGAGGAAGTAAGGAATGAAGACGGCAAGAATGAGGATAAAGGTAATGAAGATGAAAATGGAGGCGGAGGACAAAGTTTATAACAATAAAGAGGAAGAGTCACTTAAAATATATTAATATTGTTATAATATATTATTGTCATGTTGTTTTATGTATAAAATTATTTTATAATAATATTTAATAAAAATTTATATTTTTAAAATTATTTTAAATTGTTTTAGTGTATAATTTTTTAATTTATGCAGCGCCACCTAGTGATATTTTTGTAATACCGATAACAATAGAGATCTCTTTGTCCTACTAAACATACACCTTATACAGGTAAGTTATCCACTGTTAAAAACAAACTCTCCCAATTTTCACAAACTACCATATCCATAGATCTTACCGCTGGTTGTCGCCAACTTAAAGGAAAGTTAAAGGTAATCCTTGCTCAGCAACTCATACAATCAAAATGCTTTCAGAATGCGGCCGTAGATTACCTATAAGTTACCGAATAGCTTACGGTCAAGTTGCGGTTAAGGTGGCTATCAGGGTAGTGCCTGGTCCACAATACTGATATCCTGGTACGTGCAATTCTATTGATAGTTTATTGATAATACCATTAACAATACCTCCATCACGTTTAATTTTAGCTTTTACAATGCGACTGTTCTCAACCATGGTTAGCTGATCAATGACTCAAATCATATAAATACTCAATATTTATAACGAATTTGGTAAGTTATGATTTGAATGTCAGCTAGTCAACATCATCAATCGATATCTCTTGGAATTAAGATGAAGTTTGAAAAGTAACCCGCTAAATTACCAGTTATAAATTTTGATCAAATCGTACAAGGTGATGAAAAAAGAGTTCAAAAGCGTCATGGATCACTCTTACCAAATACTGTTCGAGAAATTATCTGTGGACCATCAAATTGTGGAAAGACTAACGCGCTTTTAGCTTTTGTCACGCATCCTAATGGATTGAGATTTGAAAATAAATATGTATATTCCAAATCCTTAAACCAACCAAAATATAAGTTTTTGGAATCTATATTAAAACCGGTTGAGGGAGTAGGCTATTACCCATTTAGTGATCATGAATCAGTTATCAATCCAGATGAGGCTCAATCAAATTCAATTGTGATATTTGATGACGTAGCCTGTGAAAAGCAGGATCATATTAGAGCTTATTTTTGTATGGGGCGACATAAGAATGTTGACAGCTTTTATCTCTCTCAAACCTATTCAAAAATTCCAAGACATTTGATTAGAGACAATACAAACTTTCTTGTCCTATTTCGTCAAGATGAAATGAACTTGAAACATATTCACAACGATCACGTAAATACTGATATGTCGTATAATGAATTCAGAGACTTATGTGCAGCATGTTGTAATGATAAAAACAGTGATAACAAGCATGGATTTGTGGTGATTAACAAAGATAGTGAATTAAATAATGGTCGCTATTGAAATGGCTTTGATTGCTTTATAAGTATAAATTAAATGATCACGTACAAAACTGAACAGTTGTGTTATGTCCACCCCAAAATTTTTCCTTTAAATTTAAATCATCGCGCAGGTGGAAGACTTCTCCATGCGCGAAAGCCACAATAAAATATAAGCTACGCGACTGCTGGTTGACTAGCAGGGACTTCTGCAATCTCAGCACCGCGAGTATTTAAAAAGGCGATCAACAGCCAACGCCTTGTATTTGCTCAATTAATTCGACTTCCGCGTTTAGTTGACGGGCCCGTGCCTTGTAGAGTCTTTTGTTTTAATTTGCACTGCACTTAAAGGAAGTTTGGACGCGGTTTAACCGACAGGCCACGTATTAATTTTAAGTATCTTAGAGAGTCGTATTCTCAAAGTTCTGATTTGCTCTGCACTTAGGCGAGAATTCGGTCATTAAGTTTATTCCAACTTCATTAAAAGCTGGTTTTGCGCACTTTACCCTACGGGGGACTGGAGGACGTTAGCTCAATCAAATTATTAGAATTCATTAAATTGAATTACGTAAAAATCAAATTTGTGAAAGTGTAAGTTTTAACGTTTATAAAAATAAATCTAAACAAAAGTGAAATCAGTTTTAAAACAGTTCATTTCTAAAACTAAGAAGCCCTTAAGTTAAGCAGCCCAAATCCATTCAATTCCATCCGCTGCGAAAACCAACCAAAGGACCCAATCAAAAGAAGAGGCGCTGAGAGCAGCCCCTGGAATCACGGATCCAGCGATTATTAATAATACAACAAGTAGTAAGTACATCTATCTACATAAAAATCCGTCAGTCCCAAACGAAGGCGTGGTAAGTTCGTATCTCGAAAACGTCCCACATAAATAATTAAACGACGGAATTAAAACCTCCGTTGCGTATTCTTTAAAACGTTAGTCAAACCTCCACCGGTTACGCCACCGCTCTAAAAACGCCCTTGGACATAACAGTTGCATTACGTTTTCAGATGTGTAAACATGGCATATAAAAAAAAATATTTCTCAACAGGCTGAGATGTTGAATCAAATATCTAAAGTTAGTGATGTAATCAGGCAAAAATATAAAATTTTGAAAATCGAAAGGGATTCTTCGGAACAAGCAGCAAATGAAGCATTTAAACCTATAGTTACACCATTAAAAGCTTTAGTCGAAAACTCTAAAGCTATAAAATATGAAATTAAACAAGAGAATTCCCAAAATTATTCTATCAAGAAGCTTGAAGTGAGTCAATATGAAACGTTCTACGATGACACTTCTCAAATATCAGCCGAAAATTCTGATGTAGATCAATCAAGTACAAGCATGATAAATCAAACTATGGTCTCACCATTTCCAGGAATGACAAGCACACCAATAAAAGAGCAAGACTCTTTACCTCAATATATGTCAACATTAAATAGAAGCAAAAAATATCCTCAAGGACTAGATACCAGATTTGGAATTCGTAAAAAAGGTCAACAACTATTTTTGGGTGATTCAACAGTGCAGTTTCAGAATAATACTCTGATAGTAAAAAATAAAAGTATTCCGTTAACTCCAGGATTGATTGAGTTATTATTTAAGAGTGATCCTCTAGAGCGTCTGATAAATGATCACGATTTGAAAGTTTATAAAGATCTATTAATTTCAACAAATACACATAGAAAGCATTATGAAGCTGATCGAAGTCCTTACACTGAAGAGAGCACCAAGTATAATGAATACATCTCTAAGCTAACTCGATCATTCATAGAGGGTCAAGGGTTACCTAATTTTATGACAGCTTCTAGAAAAAGAAAAAATATTGATTATGTTTACTGGGATGATCCTAATGAACTGGTTGATAGGCGTCGCTTACTAATAGTATCTCAGGTTGCTGGTAACACTAGTCACTCGAATAAAATAATCTCTATTATTGAAGAGTTACGTGAGGCTCAAATTGTTTATTAGAATACTCGACAAAATCATCAGCATCATCATTCATCAGTAAGCTGTTGAAAAAAGTGGATTGTAGAAAAATGAGTATCCATAAAGTCAAAACAATGATTGAAATCTTATTATTAATAACACTGTTGATGGTATTCTGCTCACCGGCTATATCATGTCCTTCAACTCTTCCGGATCATAGATACTTTCTAACAAAATTACCATAATCACAACAGATAAATACGCTTGCATTGATTGGTAGTCATGATTCAGCTACATATAATACATTAATATTAGCTGCACAAACACTACAGAGAAGTATAACAGAACAATTAAATGCTGGTATACGTGTGTTGGATATGAGAGTACGTCGAATAGAAAATTTTTTTGCTATACATCATGACTCTATCTACTTAGGAATGATGTTTGGTGATATAATAAACCAAGTGTGGAAGTTTTTGAGAAGACATCCCCATGAATTTGTAATTATGTTCTTGCAAGAGGAATATTACAGTGAAAGAAGTACTATAAGTGAATGTGAAATCTTGGAAAATAGATACATTAAAATTTATGGTAATCTCTTCGTTCAATTTTGGTCAGTAGAAGACACTATCAAAGAACATCGTGGAAAAATTTTATTAGCTCGTGGTAATAACGGTTTTGGGCTATGCGCTGTCAGTTTGCATTGTGATCAGCAGAATCTGTGGAAAATAACATCTACTTTTAGTCGAACTGCTAAATGGAATGCTATTGTTGCTTTTTAAGATAAAATCTTTAATGCAAATTCCAGTGAGTCGTGTTATATCAATTATTCATCTGCTCACGGTGGTATCATTGGTCCTAATACTATAGCTAATAAGTTTTGGAGTGATATTCCAGAATTTTTAGGAACAGGTATACGACCTGGTATGAATTATCGAATGATCAAATACTTTCGTAATCCAAAAAACAGCTTATACATTGTAATGGTTGACAATCCACCACCTCAACTATTGGATAAAATTGTCACTAGCAATTATGAGTGATAAGAATAAATTATTACTAATTATATATACATAATTATCACTTAAAAAAATATGATTGAAGTTGAGTGTATAATTATTATTATAGTAAAAGTATATAATGATGGATAAAATAACATTGAAGTTAGTATAGATAGTGAAAGTCACCAAAGTAGACAAATTTTCACATGCTTATACTAAAAATGGCTAATGAAAAAGGTGTTATAGCTCAAGAGCTTCACCGATTAGTTCGAAGAAATTATCCTCGTCAACATGTTGAAATTCGAGGAATTGATGAAACATGGCAAGCTGATCTGGTTGAAATGATTCCATATTCTAAATTTAATAATGGTTATAAATATTTACTTACAATAATAGACATTTTCTCAAAATATGCTTGGGTAGTCCCTATTAAAAGTAAAAGTGCTGATGATGTTAGAAATGCAATGAAAAGTGTCATACAACAACAAGACCGTAAACCGGAAAATCTACATTTTGATAATGGTAAAGAATTTTATAACAAGGACTTCAAAGAGCTCATGAAAAAATATAAAATCAACATGTATTCAACATTCAGCAACTTGAAAGCTTCAATATGTGAATGGTGTAATCGAACACTTACAAATAAAATGTGGCGACAGTTTACAGCACGTGGTACTTATAAATGGGTTGATATACTCCCCAAGTTGATAAATACTTATAATAGCACTAGACATTGAACTATGAAAATGAAACCTATTGAAGTGATAGCTGCCGACGAAAACCAGTTGCTACAAATGATTTATAAACCTCTTGGAGTGAAACCGGCAATTAAAAAGAAATCGAGATTCAAAGTTGGAGATAAAGTTCGCATAAGCAAGTATAAACATGTATTCGAAAAAGGGTATACCCCCAACTGGACGACAGAAATTTTTACAATCAAGACAGTGCGAAATACAAACCCAATAACATACAAATTGATTGACTACCGTGACCAACCAATTAAGAGAGGCTTTTATGCTGAAGAACTTAGTAAAGTAAAATATCCAGATGTGTACTTGATAGAGAAAGTCTTAAAGAAACGTGGAAATGAGGTTTATGTTGAGTGGATGGGTTTTGACAATTCTCATAACAGCTGGATTGATGCATCTGATATGTAAACTAGTGATGTAAAATGATATATAAATAAATAAATAAACATGAGAATTATTTATGTGTTTTTTTTTTTCTTTCTATAAAATAACTCTTAACCTTATTACATTTGAAATCACTTATAAAATAGAATTAAGATAAGCAATATATAAACTTCTTAATCATATCGTGGTCTTTTATTAGACTCTTTATACCCCCAAGGTAGTGTATCAGTTGAATCTTCTATGAGTTTTCTTTTATTATCAGCCCAATTTAGCGCTTTTATAGATCTTTTAACTGTTCTAACTACATGCTTTGTACTTTGAAAAATATGTTGATCACACTGTAGAGTATCACGCTCCATAAGACATTTTTTATAATTTTCAAAAGTAATTTTATTTAATGCTGATTTTTTAACACCTTTTGCCTTTTTTGTCAATCTATCTTTCTCCACTGGGGCTTCTGGAACTTTATAGGTATATTGTTTAGCTCTTAATCCGATAAACTCGGTCATTATGTAACCATTGTTCTCATCTTTCATAAGACCCAATACTTTTTGATTTATCAAAGGTATTTTGTAAGCATTATTTGAAGGATACGCTGAAGTGTCAAATTTATGAATGTCGCGTTTAATGTACTTTTAAATATCATCAACATGAAATTGATAGATTAAACTATCAGTATCTGTATATAATAATTTAGATTGATCTTCAGTAAATATTTTTTTTATATAATTATAATGAAAGTCGTAAATAAATGTTTTGGATAGATCTAAAATACTAAAACCTATATAAATAGGCTTATTAAAATAAACATTAACTTTATTTAATTCAACAATTACCAAACTTTCAAGGAGCTTGGCAATAGCCTAGTCGGCTCGGTGCCCGCTTTTCGAAAAGAGTGGGACCCGGGTTCGATCCCGGCAGGCACCAATATTTTTCAGTGATTATAGATAAAAATATGTGCGTTACGTTGCCAGCCTCTGAATGTGGCAGAGATAGCCGGGCGGCACACGTCTGACTTGGGCGATCACACATTTAAGCAACAACTTGAATGGATGACCGCTCTAGTCAGCGTTGGCTAGCGCGAGGGATCTCTGTACACTAGGAGAAGGGCCTAATGCTTCAGTGGTTGATAAAGAAGAGTTTCTTATCAATCACTGTAGACTTAGCCCAGCTCCGACTGTACTATCATGGGTTTTCTCTGTGGTTTCCCCATGATTCTGTTCCAAAAGCCTGAGAGGTGAGGTGCAGGGTAAATACGGTACAGAAAGCACAAGTCGGACCACAGCCGCAAAAAATGCAGGAAAATTCGATAATAAAGCAGGAAATACAGGTTTAGGATATAAACAATTGTAAAAATGTGATAGAGTTATTAAAATAACTGTACATCTGGAAAACAGTAAAACAAAAATACCAAATTTTCATCGAAAACTGTAAAACTATGGAAATTTAGACGTGAAAGAAGATTTTTACATCCATATCGTCCAGTCAACTGTGTAACCATCTTAACTTCTTAGTGCTTTCATACATTTTCCATAGTTTTACCAAATACAGCATTATTCATTAGTTTATTGAAGTCTTTTTCAAATTCATTCTTAGCTTTTTGACGACACTCTGTATTTTTGTCAATATAAGGTTTTAGCCATCGTGATTGTTTGAAAGTTAAAACGCGATAAATCTTAATAAGTTTTAGTCCTAACTCAAGACATTGCTGCAAAGTCTTATAATGAATAATATATTTTTCTCTGCGGTATAGTATGGTACAAAGTTTTGATTGTGTACTACCCGGGAGTATAAAGTGTTCTGGGCATTATAGTGAGTCTTTATGAATCTCATGGAGTTCAAGAAGATAGTCTAGATCAACTTCTAAAATATAGCCAATTGCCTCATCGGGATTATTGAAAATTTTTTGTAAATCAAATTCATAATCCTCTAACCACTTGAATGATCCTTGAGGTAAAGGCATACTCATTGCTGCGGCGTACAAATTATTGATATCGTAATACATAAGATAAGATTCAGCTTCGTTTGGATTAAAATTATGCATAAAATGATTATTTGCTTTTGCATATTGATTGGAGCATTGTGAAACACCCCCTCTTATAGCTTTTTCGAAGAATAAAATCATTTCCGGATCATCTAATAAGTCTAACTTTACACCTGTAAGCTTTAGCATTGCGCTAAATGCAAGACCTGGAGATGTATAGTAATGCGCAGGATCGAACTCATATATTTTATAACAGCTACTACGAAAATTCTCAAAAACGTCTGCTAATAATAAGACATCTGTTTTTAAATGTAAATCCGAATATTTTCCTAACGTTTTTATATTAAATTTCACCAAAACTTGCTTAGCATGATTATAATCTTTTTCATCAACATCTGCATCATTGAGAGATGAATAGAAAGATTTTTGGTCTGGTAATTGATTATCATTTAATTTATCAAGAGATGATATATACTCATAAGGACAAATACCTTTTCCATTCACAAGTTGAAACTGTTCAAAATTTGGAAAATGTGTGCGAGCTATTTTTTTATCATCATTTGTAAGATTGGATGCTAATTTATGAAGACTTGACGCCGTAAACCAAAACGAATATATGAATCTTAAGTTAACACATGTACCATGAATAGACTTTGTGAATGAGATGTATTTTTCCTTATTCACAGGTAGTATATTGAGAGCCCCTTTAAATACCCTAGCTAAGGAGTTTATTATGAAGTGTGAGTCATACCCAGACAAATTGTAAAATACTACTGGTATTACGTGAGACTGTTTATAATTTAAATTGCATGCTTGATGACTCGGACCTTTAAAGGCACCTGTTAAATGGCAATGATCCCTACACCTTATTTCATCTGGTGACTTGAACAATCCCTCACAAATGTGACAATTCTCTGCACTATTGAAATAATTTTTCTCTTCAACACCAAGCGGTGTCATCTTTACAACATTCTTTAGAATGTCTATCAACTTTTCTACTGATACACTCAAACTGTTTTACTAACCAAGTAATACAGTCAGGTGCTCGATTAATCTCGAATTTGCTCAAAAAGTTATCATAATCACAGTGAAGATAATAAGCCGCACTGTGAGGGATATGTTTATTTATATGTTTAGATGTTGGTTTATTTGTCACTCCACTTTCACGATCATTTTCATGAACTAACACGCACTCGAGATCTGCATAAATGATGAAAGGCACCTTCTTTATGTTTAAAATCTTTAAAACTTAAGATCTTATCATCTTCTTTTTCACTATTTGGTAACTTCATTCTAACATTATTACACTTGAAGCAGTCCAATTTATATTTGTCAAAAGACTTTTGAAATTTAAAGTGACATAGACAACGATCACATAACCACAACTTGGAGCGAGATTTTGTAATTTGCGAGCAAACTAATCTGGAAAGATTTTTAATCAGAGTGTAATGGAAAATTGGTTGATAATTTTCGGGATTTTGATCATCATGTAATGATAAACCTGATTTAATCATTAATAAATGTATAGTTTCTTTATTACATCGATATTTACTCAAGTATAATGGTACTATAATACTTTGCGATATATTTTTCCCATCAACTTAAGTATTTTCATAGTCTATTCCATAAACATTTATTGTTAAATCATTTAATTTTTCAAATTTATGCACATCTTTTAAGGCCATTGGAAACCGTATACCGTCAAAGTTAAATTTCGAGTCCAAATGCTTATAAGATGTAATTCTCAATGGGTTTGTATTCTTCTTTCCAGGATATAATGCTGCTTTTATACACCATAAAAAGCAATATTTGTCTTGATTCTGGATATTGAGAACAGCTTTCCTGTTTTGTATGTCTTTGGGTAATACAGCGAACGTTGATAATCCACCTTGGAGAGGTGCAAATCGCGCGATGTCAACCACCAAGTTAATAATTTCATTTAAACTCCAACCTAAATTTTTTTCATTAAACTCTTCAATTTTTCTTAAAAAAGTTCCACATACGATTTCATCAAACCACTGATCCAAATTAGTTTCCGGAAAAACTTCAGCTGTTGCACTTTTAAACGATTTATTAACTTCAATAGTTTGATCATTTTTAGAGTTTTCAAATTTACATAATAATGTCGTGCTGACTTTAAGATTCCCAATACGTTGTGAATTATCTGTTATTTTCATAATTACAACACGGTTAGCATCATTCAAAAATTCTCGTAAATCAATATGTCCACGATTTACAATACAACCAGTTTGTACACGATTTTCGAATGCGTTCTCTAGATCAAGCCATTAGATTAAATTATTATTGCTTAATGCTGTACCAGTCACTCGCCCGCTTAGTTGTGAAAATTTTTCCTGATACCCACATAACTGTGAAACGTTTGCTTGTAGATTTTTACGCTCATGAACGCTAGCGTCTGCACTGGTTAATATAGTGTTGAATTGATTACGAGTATCATCACAAACTTGAATCCATCTTGTGCAAGTTGCATCACTAACATTTTTAAGCTTAGACAATAAATTATATGCTTCAGAAATGGGTGAGAGAACATTCGTAAACTGAGTGATCGACATTTTTTTTTTTTTATTTTAACACTATGGTATACATACCACTGTGATTTTTAGAATGGACTGATTTAGAATTGGTTTTGACTAATTCTTTTATAGTTTAACGGGTACAGAAGCAGCCAATGAAAATTTACCACTGAGCTATTTTTAAACATGTTAACAGGATTGGCAATGACAAATATGAGACCTCCGCATCGTAGGTTTATTTATTCTACCCCCTACATTTTTTTCAGATCCTGAGAATATCTTATGAAAAATAAAGCTAGTTTTTAATGAAAAATTCTCAGTAATTACCCCACAGAAATTGATAATCATAATACATGCGAGAGTCTTCCTCAGTGCATCTGTTTTCACAGATCTTGCAAATCATTTTATATAAATAGAGCTACTTTGTAAAAGATGCTAATAGTTTTTGTTGAAGTAAACCCTTACATATGTTTTCTAAATGTTGAACACATTTGAACGGTAATATTTTGGTATTATGTTTAGTAATAGAAAAATCATATATATATTAGTCTAGACAGTTCATGGGAAACTTTTTATAAGATTTAATGAACACTTTAAAACATATATTTCATGATAGGTACATATGTTTTCCAGATACTTTGAAAAAAAGGGTTATCTGCTGAAATGCTGGTAATTAACCATAAAAAATATGGGACCACCGCATAGCAGGTTTATAAAGTCTACCCCCCTATATGTTTTTCCAGATCCTGGGAATATTTTGTAAGTAATGAAGTTAGTTGAATCATGTGAAATCGTTTGGGAAATAAGGGTGTGGTTAGATCTTCAAAAATATTTGAAACTCTTTACGGATTTGTTAATTATATACATAGTGGGTGTGCTACTAGTAGACTCATGATGCTGGTGAAGTCCTTTATATAGAGGTCCTCAAGAAAATATTCTTTATACTTGCAAAAAACTTCAAGTCTTCAGTATTGATTTTCCATACATCAGTGTTTTCGTTATTATAACTCGCGTTTTTTTGTGAAAAGAATTTCTAAGTAAGTGCAAACATTGATTTTGATCGATTTTACCTAGATTATATATTTTTTTTGTCTTATAAAACTTTTCTATTTTTTCAATATTTATTTTTAAGATAATGGGTAATATACATCCCACGAGTTTGGATTGCAACAACATCCCACACAGCAGTGTTTAAGATTATTGATGATGTATGGAATCATCAAATTAACGTAATGGGGTTTGATTTATCGAAAAATTATAAATTAAGTATTTTTGGGCAAGAGGCTGAGATACGGTTCTTAGCGAATGAGTCAGTTTGGTTTGAATTAACCAGCAATGACTCTGAAAGAGAGTTGAATGAGGTTCTATACATCCATCTACGGCCATCAGAACTTGAATTTCTAAGAAATTTGGATTCAACTTCCGATGATGAGGTTGAAGTCATAGAGGATTCAACCAATAGTGGGACATCATCAGTACTAGTATCAATATCAGCATCATCATCATCATCGTATGAAGAGTTAAATCAAATTACACGGAGTATATCACCATCATCACCAACGGATGGTAATTAAAATTTTTTTTATAATTCATGAAATAATTTTGGATTAATTAAAATGTAAAAAATGTTTTTATGTTGCAGATAATCATTATCAATCTGAGATGGATGAACTTAATCAGAACAAAACGTCATCATCATCGTATGAAGAAGGAGATTTTTACAGTCCTGATTCTTGCTCAGATGAGGAGATGCATCAAATTATGCATGGTAAAACATCATTACCGCTAATAGAAGATAATTTTTTTATAAATTTTTTTTTAATTCATGGAATGATTTTTGGATTAATTATAATGTGAAAATCTTCTTATGTTACAGATTATCATTATCAAGCAGGATGGATGTAGATTATCATAACAGAACGATTAACAATGACATGTACGAGGATAATCGTGATGATACAATCAACCGTCTCATTAATGAAAACCTCCAGTTGGCTCAACAGCTGGAAAATCAACAGCAAGTGTATTGGGGTCTTCGAGGCGCTATCAATAACCTTTTACTCCATCCATGAGTAGTAGCCATGATTCAGGGGTGGAATTAATAATAAATAAATAATAATAAATCAAATATGTATTTTTTCAACTAAAAAAAGAAAATATTGTATGCAGATTAAGATGTAAATGATTTTAAAAAATAAATAAAACTCAAAATTATATCATGAACCAAATATTTTTTTTTTGGTAATTTCTTCATAGGACTATTTTATAGTATTTATACTTTAATTTATTCATAATTCTTATTTAGTAAGTTTCATTAACAGTATTAAAATTTGATAAGATAATAACTCTATTTTTTTACTTCTCTATTTATAAATATCTCTATTCCTAAAACAAAATATTTATAATATTCATATTATTTAATTATTAAATATCTTCATTTTAAATTGTCTTTATTTCTAAATTCTGCTATTCTCAAATTTGTCTATTCCTGAATAATTTCATAATAGAATAGAGATATTATCGTTATATTACTTATTAATAAATGATAGAGATATTTATGAGTAGAGATGTTATGTCCAAGGGCGTTTTTAGAGCGGTAGCGTAAACGGTGGAGGTTTGGACTAACAGTTTAAAGAATACGCAACGGAGATTTTAATTCCGTTGTTTTAATTATTTATGTGGGACGTTTTCGAGATACGAACTTACCACGCCTTCGTTTGAGACTGACGGATATTTATGTGAGTGGATGTACTTACTCTCTGCAGGAACTTTAGTGATGGTCAGATCCGTGGTTTAAGGGCAGCTGTTAGCGCCTGTTCCTTGATTGGGCCCTTTGGTTGGTTCTCGCAGCGGATGGATGTGGATGGATTGGGCTGTTTATCTTAAGGGCTTCTTATTTTTAAAAAATGAATTTATTTAAAACAGATTTCACTTTTCAAGATTTATTTGATAAACATCAAAACTTCTACACTTTCACAAATTGATTTTTATGTAATTTAGTTTAATGAACTTTAATGATTTAATTGAGCTAACGTCCTCCAGTCCCCCGTAGGGTTAAGTGCGCAAATTTAGCTTTTTAGAGATGTTTTATTTAAACTTACTGCCCGGATCCTCGCCTAAGTGCAGGGCAAATTAGAACTTTGAGATTCCAGTTCTCTAAATGATTAAAACTAATACGTGGCCTGCCGGTTGAACCGAGTCTGAACTCGTCTTAAGTGCAGCGCAAATTAAGATAAGGGACTTGTGCAAGGCACGGGTCCGTCAATTAAATGCGGAAGTCGAATTAATTGCTCAAAGACTAGGCGTTGGCTGTTGATCGCCTTTTTAAATACTCGCGGTGCTGAGATTGCAGAAGTCCCCGCTAGTCAACCAGCAGTTGCATAGTTTATATTTTATTGTGGCTTTCGCGCATGGAGAAGTCTTCCATCTGCGCGGGTGATTTAAATTTAAAAGAAAAATTTTGTGGTGGACATAACAGAGATAATAAAGAGAATAGATATATTAACGAATAGTTGTAACAATGCATGCTCCTACAATTAATATAGAAAAATAAGCTTGAAAATAAATAATAAGATTTGAGTTTTTTTCTGTTGAAAAATTTATTTCAAATTTTATATATCTAAAAGTACAACTTAGATAGAAATACGTAAATATTAATTGAAGACATAGTATTCACAATTTGATTGAATAAATGTAAAATAGTTGACCCTCATCAAATGATTTGATGACAAATTCAAGTTTATTATAGGAGCCACCATGATAAAGTAGATATAAATTATCTTCTTCAATGACTTTATGGAGTGATTCAAGTGCACCAGGATCATTTTGAAAGATGCTCGTCAAGCGCTTAGGTAAATAGATTGGAAACTCTCCATTGAGTGAAGCCATAATACTTTCACCATATTTTGTTGAAACACATTTCAACGCTGTAACGCTGTACTCCTTATTGACGGTCAACTCTAACATTTTTTTCTTCGGTAAGATGTCCTTTAAAGCTGCCGATTTGTTGATTGCTGAAAGACCCATGTTATCTGAATAGGAGAGAAATTAATAAACAAATATTTAAGAAATTAAAATTGCATAATGATTAGATACTTACATTAATATTTTTTTTCAGAAGATATGAGCAAGTTTGTTGAAAATTTATCTTTAATGTACTCTAGTTATCACACAGTGGAAAGATTGAGTGAAGACTGTGAATAAATGGCTGATATACACAGCTTTGTAGCATAATCTCAACCAAAACAAATTTCAAAATAGTAGGGTTTTTTGTTGTAAAAATAGCTAAACATTAAATTTCTATGGAAAAGTATAAGAATTTTCAAAGATCAACGCAAAGAATCCCATAATGTAAACTATTAGTATGGGGTAAAAGTTACTAATAAAAGACTCAAATTTAACATCCGAGGTGTCAATTAAACAAAAAAATACAAAAATTTTCCGAAAAAAACATAAAAAATGACCTATGCACAGAACCTCCTCACTCCAAACTATTCTCATAGATCCACCTCCCACTAATAACACCCACAAATTTCACATTTAAACTGTCAATCAAATATAATACTAAATTAATATCCCCATCCCCCTCCACTCCTACCAAACAACCACCATATCCCCATCATAATATCATAAACCCCCCACCATAACCACGTAACAGTCACATGACAAGACCCCAAAACAACATTCGATAATACAAACAACCTACAATAAACAAGAAAACTATCAAACCCAACGTCGATAAGGAAGATCACAGATAACAAAACAACCATCGATAAGCAAGAAACACACTCATACTTACAAGATAAGTAGAGTGTCACAGAACCCGTTGTCACAGAACCCCCCCTGTTTAACTACTGGTGTTATTTGAAAAGCTAATTGTTTTCTTCTATTAATCTTAATTGACTGGAAGATTTTTATGAAGACATGATGGCATCAATAAAGCAATTCGATCGATGTTGTAATCCATTTAAGTTAGAATCATATTTAAGAAAAATGGGTTTACGTCTAGCAACTGACATTATAAAAGTGACGTTAGGATTAGGTGGAAATTATTTGTTAAGCAGTTCGTGTAAAAAAAAAGCTTTAAAATCAGTAAAGGAACAAACAAATACTAGTGATGATCCTAATGTTGTTGCAAGTGACCATGAAGATGATTCTAGTGAAAACAATGAGAACAATGATTGTGCTGACAGTGATAGTAACACAACTGCCACGGATATCCCGTTATCCTTATCATTCCGTAAGTTTTTTAAAATTATTCATACATTACTTAAATACATTCCTAGCAACTACATGTTTCATTGATTTTTTAAGGTTCCTTATCGTTTAATAGCGAACCCAAAAATTCACGATCAAGCTCGGCATCCCAAGTTAGCGCTGAAACTCAATTACCCGTTATAAACGATGCATTGCGACTGTTGAATCAATCGCCGATTCCTTCAAAAAATTGAATGATTATCAATTTTTAAATAATAAAATAAATCGGATATCTGACAGCTTAAAAAAAATTTTGCTCTCAGCTGCCGATGAAGGATCGATCAACGACGATGGTTAAAATTTTCGCTCCTTAATTAAAATGCTGCATGACAAATGCAATGATAAAGATACGGATGTCTTTAAAAATACAAATTTTAACATTGTTTCCAGAAAAATGGAGTGAAAAACGTATTTGTAAAACTATGAATACATCACGACATTTAACAAGGGTAGCAAAAAAGTTGGTTGAAGAAAAGGGTCTACTTCCAACACCTTAATCGAAATTAGGTACGTAAAGCGTAGAATTAATGTTTCTGGTACATCTGAAGACTGAATTACTTAACATTTTTTGTAGAGGGAGGACAATTACTCATCAAATGTTATTAAAAATTGGTAATTTTTACAACGATGATGATTATAGTATTTTGATGCCCGGTATGATAGAACTGAAACCGGTATGATGCCCGGTTTCAGTTCAAAATGATGATGGTAATCGAATACACTTCCAAAAACGGCTTGTTCTGTCTAACTTAAAAGAACTAGGGGAACCCGGGGCATGAAGGCCCCCCTAAAAAATTAGGTAAAAAAATTTTTTTTTATTTTTCGTCAAGTTATGACCTCTACAATGTTTTTATCATATTTTAGCCCAATATGTCATGTTTAGGGTAAAATGGACCACTCAAAAAAAAATTGTAACGAAAAAAAAATTTTTTTTCTTATTTTCCGTGAAGTTATGAACTTATGACCTCTATAATGTTTTTATCACATTTTAGGTCAATATGTGATATGTGGTGGCAAGTTGGACCACTCGAAAAAAAAAAAAAATTTTTTTTTTTTTTTCGAATTATAATGAATTTAAAGAATTCATTCTCTTAGGCCTTTTTAGATTAATGGTATTTATCTTAAGTAAAATGAATTAGAAATAATTTAATAAAAAATTAAATCATATGGCTTATAAAATGTGAAAATCACATTTTTTTGAAATTAAAACAATAATGACATTATTATTATTCATTTAAAAGTAATGAACAGCTTAACAATAAAATTTATAATAACTTTTTTAAAACGTTAACAAAAATTCAACTTAGAATAAAACATGAATTATAAATTTTCTATTATAATGAAATCACATCGAGATAATTTAATATATACAATTATTTATAATGATCACAGACATATTCGTCGAAATAATCGTTGTCAATGCCTGCGCAAGAGTCATGAGACCATTTATTGCAATTTTTACACTGAATCTATGACTCCTTTAACAGATCGCTTGAAACGAACATTTTTCCCCTTGCATGGAAATCAATATTTATTATCCCTATAAACAAAGTAAATCCTCCAAAATCTATGTTACCCCATGGCTCTGCTGTCTATCAATGCTAGCATTGTTGCAGGGAACACGAACGCAGCCCAGATGGAAGAGAACAGACAGCCAAGAAATGTTTCTATAAAGAGCGGAGGACCTATTGCTCTCGCAAATATTCATTGTTATCGAAAAAGGATCAAGTCTCTACCAACCGTCACCGGCCAACAATCGTCAATGGAGCGGCTTGGTAGCAAGATCGAAGAGTTAGCTGATTTCATCATGGACAAACGAAACCTCCATCATGAAATCAGAAAATTGGTCACGTCTATTACTACGGCATACAGGCTGGCCAACAAATCACCGGGCATGTCGGAGTCAACGACCCAAACAACTCCGGGACTGAATAAAAAATCACAGTCACCCCATGTTACTCCAACCAAACTATTACGGCAAGAAAAGGACAACAGAAAGAAACAATTGTCTACATCTAGCCCTTCTTTAGCCAACGAAAAACCAGCACAGAAAAAGACAGTCCGAGACGATACCTGGATCAAAGTGACTCGGTGAACGAAGAAGAAGGAAATGGAAAAGAAGCCAGCGGCTCAATCTATTAAAGCCAAAAACCAGCTAAATAAAGGTGGCTCCAAGAAACCGAGGATGAAGAAAAGAACTAAGAGTGGGCTTATCCAACTAGCTGAAGGACAAACGTACGCTGATCTCCTCAAGAAAATCAAGGCCAAGGTTAACCCGACAGAGACTTGAGTAGACACAAAGTCTATCAAGCAATCGAAGCGCGGGGGCGTTCTTTTAGAAAAGGGACGCAAGACTGAAGACAGTGCTGCTTTTACGGCTGCGATAAAAACAGTAACCGCAAACATCGGCACGGTCAGAACGCTGGGACTATTAATGACGATAGAGATTCTTGACCTGGATGGAATCTCTACTGAAAATGATGTTCGGGAAGCGCTCAAGCGGGACTTAACGACAAACCTGGAGATCAAACGGGTTAACTTGACTAAAGTTACAATACGAGACAATCAGGTAGCCTTCTGCGAGATAGACGAGGCTAGCGCGATCAAGATCTTTGAAAAGGCCCGTATAAAGATCGGATGGCTTAACTGTCGCATACGCCTAATCGCGAAAGTAACCCGATGCTTTAAATGCCTTGGTTTTGAGCACCAAACAAGAAACTGTACAGAACCGGACAGAAGCAAGTGCTGTTATAGATGTGGCGGAGAAAATCACAAATCCGTAGACTGCAAGGAGAAGCCAAAATGCTTCCTATGTACATCGGACGAAGAGGCTAAGATGGCTTATGTCATATATCCGGCTCCGGGACTTGTAAGACATTCTGAAAAATAATTGACATCTGCCTTATTTGCGAGCAACATCTCAACATCCAAGATAGAGCATGGTTCGCCGATGAATCCGGCACAGCAGCAATATGGATCGCTAACACTAAGAACATCACCGTCGACAACAGCGGAAGCGGATCAGAATTCGTCTGGATCAAAACCCCCCACGACCTTCTTTATGAGCGTCTACCTCTCACCAAATGAAGAGATTCGGGTGCTCCGACAAAAAACGGCAGACATAGAGGACGCCATCGGCAAGTTCAACGAGGAAGTCATCATGGCTGGCGATTTCACCGCTAAATCGGCTGAATGGGGTGCTGACTTCTCTGACACTAAAGGCAACGAAGTAGCAGACATTGCCACAAGACTCGACCTCATAGTGTTGAACACCGGAAATACTACGACTTTCAGAAGACCAGGATACCGGGAATCTATCCTCGATATCACGTTGGCAACTCCAAGAATCGCGAACATGATCGAGGATTGGACAGTATCAGAGGAATACAGTGGCAGTGATCACCAACATGTGACATTCAGCATTCGATTATCACCTGTTCTGGTACCGCGTCGTGATTATCGACCACGGAAATGGAATGCCAGGAAGCTCGATTTAGAGGCACTACGAACTTCTCTGACACGAAGCTTGTCTCGTTTTCAGAACAACCTGATTCCGAATACTCGTTCCGAGACAGAAACATTAGTGTCGAAAGCGATGGAATCGATCGTCGCTTCATGCGATGCTTCTATGCCACGGATGAAAAAGCGAGGCTTCCATAGGCCAGCATACTGGTGGTCTCAAGACATAGCAGAGCTTCGGAAAAAATGCCACGAGTTACGTCGGCTAGCAATGAGAGCAGCGAAACACTCCCCTAATCAAGATCTACATTCGATTGAGTACAAGCAGGCCAAAAAGAACCTGAATCGAGCAATCAAAGCAAACAAAGCGAAATTGTGGCAAGAAATCTGTAACGACCTTAATAAAGACATCTGGGGTCAAGCCTAC
The DNA here is from genome assembly GCA_000956155.1 of Cotesia vestalis. Lineage (NCBI taxonomy): Eukaryota > Metazoa > Arthropoda > Insecta > Hymenoptera > Braconidae > Cotesia > Cotesia vestalis. The sequence goes on along the minus strand of JZSA01006634.1, from coordinate 3,671 downwards.
CAAAATGTCGCCAAGCGACTTGGAAAGGCTTCACCAGAAACGCCGAAACTACCTGCCTTAATGAGCAGCATCGTAGCTGATCTGTTTCCCAAACACCTACCGCGGGAAAAAAGACATTATATGAAAAACAGCGAAACACCTTTCACAACCAAGGAACTACAGGATGCGGCGAAGACTCACAAGACAGGAAAGGCACCTGGCCCTGATGGCGTCCCGCGGTGATCAAGATTGTAGCCCTGGAATACCCAGATATACTTCTGAACGTGTAACAGGGAAAATCGAACTTCCCGTGGTAGTTATCGACCACCTTATTGACGCCACGGTAAATAAGGGCTTTCCCTTTCCGTTCGATTTTGACAAGTAGTTTTGACTTGTCACCGGGCGTGCAAATCGAAAGTCCCCGCTGCTGTCCCTGAAAATGAAGCGGGATTAACAATAAGAAAGTTCTAGAACCTGGAGATCAGGGTTATAAAAGAGCCAGCAAGAGAGACATCGAGGCTTATTGAGCCAGTGACGTTTTTAAGAGAGTAGTCCTTTTTGGCAAAACAGTAGAGTCCGTGTAGTGCTGTGGAATAATTTTGTCATCGAGATTTAGAACCATCGAGAAGGAAGCCAATGAACTTGAATTTGGAAAACCTTTTAGCTGGAGCCAGCAAGTACATTGGATACAAGAGAGACCAACCAGCCACTGATCCCGCCTGCTTTGACCAAAGTATCAATCACTAGTAAAGGATTGGAAAAGTTAAGTCACAGGTATTATTACAATTATTTTAGGCCTAGACTTAATTTGGTAAATTGAGAGGCTGGAATAATTGTAATTAATTTTTGTCAATTAATGATCGCTATTGTCTCAGATGTCACTATTAAATTAGTTATTCTTTTATACGTAGATTATTCATCAATGTCATTTAGTTAGTTTGTTATAGGCCTTTTTGTTATGAGAAATTATTTAGTTAAAATTGTCTTGATCAAATTTAAAATAGGAGAAGCAATTGTGTAAATTATATAGTCAATGTCATTCTGGGATTCTATGTAGTTTGAAAATTTATTGAGGCTTGTTAAATTTGTAGTATTTGAAATTTCAAATTTTGTAAAATTAACTTTAGGTCGTTGAGCTGAATTTCATTAATTTAGTTAACAAATTTAATGAATTTAATTGATTAGTGAGTTTAGTAGAATAAATTTCTTAGAAATAACTACAGGTCAGGTATTAATTAATTGTTGTTTATTGATACAGATATTGGTATTAGTTAAATAAATGTTATTTAAATAATTCTTAAATAGTACAATAGTTGGATAATTAAGCAAACATAAAATATTAAATGATTGACAATAAAACTGAATTTAAGTTTGAGCAATTGATACTGGTTGATGAAGGATTTCGGCTCGACTAACTGAAACAGAAAACTATTAGTTACATCTAGTACTCAGTATTGAGTATACTCCTACTACTAAGGGTCAAAGGGTAGTGGAGGAAAGAAGAACATTACCAGGTATACAGACTAGGACTTTGTACAGTGACGTCACACTCATTTTTCTTTTTGCAATTAACATATTTGAATATTCATTCTAACAAAATTACATTGATAATTGAATTTATTTAAGAAATTTTGGTTGATAAATTTTGCAACGAATTAAATTAGTGAAATTGATATTTTCTATTGAAGTAATGTTAAACATAAAATTTTGTGAATTATGATAATATAGAGTTTAAAAATTTAGTAAATTAGTAATTCGGAGAAATTTAGTAATTAAAGAAAATTGCAAATTAAGTTAGCATCCGGTGGACGATTTTGTATGGAATTTAGTGAGTCATTTAGAAACGTTGTATAGACGCTCGAGACGGGGTTACAACGGATTAAGTGAGGAAACCGCTGTGTAGACGCCCGAGTCGGGGGCGCAGTCGGGAATAAGGTTTTAATTGTAGTTAAGACGATATATGGTATTCCGTCAGGTTGACGAGGTTTAGAGAAATAAAGAGTTAATTTGAGATTTAGTTGTAAGATTATCTGGCAAGTGCCTACGTAGGTGAGAGGTTCTCACGATTAAGTTAGTTTGTTAGTTAATTTTGGAAGATTTGTTAATTTTTGAATTGAATAAATAATTTTATTTTTATCCATAATTTTCTCAGTATTACTTACAGCCATCTTGAACTTCTCACGACCCTGTGTTTTCCTCTCATGCTTCCCCGGTTTGTTGGAGGTTTTGCCACAAACCCCCATGGCTTCCGGAAAGGACGATCGACAGTCGGCGCGATCCAGAAAGTCGTGGAGACAGTGAGAAAAGCATTGTCTGGTAGCCTCAAAGCCCTCAAGGTGTGTCTCATCCTCACACTAGACATCAAAAACGCCTTCATCAGCGCAAATTGGGGTGACATTGTAGATGCCTTGGAGCACAAATTTGACGCAAAGCCGGAAAATTTGGCAATAGTCGATGACTATCTTAACGTAAGAACGCTGATAGCAGAATCAACGGAAGGCCTACAAGAATATGACATAATGTCTGGCGTGTCGCAAGGTTCAATCATGGGGCCTGACCTATGGAACGCGAACTATGACGAACTCCTAGAAATCCCGTTGCCAAAATAGATGGCTGAGATGGACGAAGTGTAACGTAGTAAATTATAGTTGTTTGAGATCTACCGATTGGGAATAGATTAAAAAATAATTTACCGTTACAAATCAATCACTCAATATTCGCACGCCGCAGCTAATTTAGTTAATAATAGTTAAATGTCCTCAGAGAACAAAACGTCGCAAAGAATTTAAGTACAATAATCAAGTATTTTGGAAAAGTAAACCACAGAAAGCACAGCCGTATTGAAGCTATCGATTCATACTAAAATAATCCGACATAAACCAAAAAGAAATCGTACGCCGCAATTAGCTACTTAATAATAATAAATTAAATTACATACAATCAATTGCTGCAAAGTTTACAATTCGTAATAATTATTTGATTTACTAAGTTAGTCGCCGCACGTTTTTAATTGGTAACAATTGATTGAATTACACAGGTTAATCGTCGCGAAACTGTTTAATTAGAAATAATTAATGATAATCAGTTGAATTAAACAACTTAATCGTCGCAAATTGTTCAATTAATAGTAATTAATTGAATTAAACAAATTTATCGCCGCAAATTGTTCAGTTAATAATAGCTAATTGTCGCAAATTATCCCAATAATATTATTTAATTTAATTAAACAAATTAATCACCGCGAATTGTTTATTTATCAATAATAATAGTCAATTAACTTGGACAAGTTAAGCGTCGGAATTTATTTTTATAATTGGTTATCTAACTATTGTTAACACAAGACTATCACCCGGCGCATGACTCACACGACCGAAGCTCGATATACGGGTCTTAATCCTGACTATCCCGGGTCGATGTCAACAAATAATACTCGAAATAATAATTAATAACACAAAATAGGTACCGGTAAATACCTCATAGGATTATTTTTAGTGGCATTCCTCTACGTTGTCTCACGTCAACAACCAACAGAAATTCCAAACCAAAAAAAAAATAAAACAAAACTATAAAATATCCAATGACTCAAACACGAGTCCACTAATTCAAATCCCACGAGCTAATTACGAAGACTCAACCACTTACCCTGGTCGTAGCGCCGAGTTTTGCTATAGAAAAAAAAAAAAAAAAGAAAG
>JZSA01006631.1:0-24069 GCA_000956155.1 Cotesia vestalis | reverse complement strand
AAGCTAATACCGACGAGGGAGAGGAGTTCATGGATGCAAAGTTTATTGAAGAACTAGCATTAATGGCTGACGTCGAGCTCGAAGAAGCGATCCGAGGAACGGAATCGACAGAGTGGAAGCGTGCCCTAGCAGCAGAAGTACGCTCGCATCTGGAGCACGGGACATGGGACCTGGTGAAATGTCCAGAAAATGGAAAAATTATTGGATCCAAAGTAATTCTGAAAAACAAGTTAAATGTCGACGGGAAAATAGAACGCAGAAAAGCTCGAATAGTAGCTAGAGGTTTTTCGCAGAGACCAGGATTCGATTTCGACGAAACCTTTGCACCAGTGGCAAGACTGGAATCAATCAGGCTACTAGCGGCATTATCGACGAAGATGGATGCCAAGATCCATCAAATGGACGTCGAAACGGCGTACTTACACGCCAAGGTCGACGAAGAATTATATATGGAAGTTCCAGGTGGCTTAAAGGAAGCACTAGTGGAAATTACGCGTAGCGAAAGAAGAGACTCCGAAGTCCAAATAAAAGCATCAAAAATGTTGGAGGAGCTCACCAAGGGTGAAAGAGTCTGCAAGCTACGAAAATCAATATATGGATTAAAACAGTCTGGGAAGAAATGGTACGACAAGTTGAGTGAAATTCTGAAAAACCTAGGCCTAAAACTGACGGTATCAGACCCATGTTTGTTCGCATACAGGACGGCAAACGAAATATTGCTCGTAGCCGTTTACGTCGATGACTTGTTGATCACGTCGAATAATCCAGAGTGGATTAAAGAACTGAAAAAGGGACTATCCAATGAAATCCGAATAAAAGACTTGGGAGAAGCCAAATATTGCTTAGGCATAGAGTTCAAGCAAGAAAACGGCGAAATAAATCTGTGCCAGCGTCGATCTACTGCGCATGCAGTCATGCCGAATTCTTGCATACTAGAGTCATTGTCAATTAGCACGTTGTCGAATAAAGTCGCAAGCATTTACCAATAGTTGTATTTAGTCATCGAATAAATTTATACGTCGTTTATAACAAATATTCTTTTCTTATAATCTATACCAACTCAATCCCTGCCTAACCCCTACAACATGATCATTGTAAATATGTTTCAAGTTCATTTCATCCTGGCGAAACAGTGCAAGAAAGTTTGTATTGTCTCTAATCAAATATTTTGGAATTTTTGAATAGGTATGAGAGAGATAAAAGCTATCGACATTCTTATGTCACCCCATACAACAATAAGCTCTGATCCACAAATAATTGCTTGAACAGTATTTGGTAAGAGTGCTTCATGACGCTTTTGAACTTTTTTTTCATCACCTTGCACGATTTGATCAAAGTTTAAAACTGGTACCCAGGTCGAAAAATTTAAACTGATTTTGAGCAAAATGATCTGCATTTGAACTTTTAAAAACATCTTCATCTGTATTTGATCTACTATTCAAATTATTTTTTATCTGTTTTAAGTCTAAACAACCTTTTAGTAAAATAATTGAGCAGCTATAAATATTTCATGCTGTTTCTAACCTAATAAGACTAAAACGTTTGATCGGTTTTTAGTCTACTTAATTTGTACTTGGACTTTATGTATTGTTTTCAAATTCAATATGAAATCTTCTACTGTTTTTGATCTACAATTTTTATGTGTTCTAAAGGTTCGAAGACCAAAAGTCGACTAAGACGGCGACTTATAATGTTTTTGAGTCTTAAGAATCTTATCAAAAATTATTATAAGTCGCATTTATTTGAAAAAATAAATCAAATTATAATATATATATGCGCTCTTTTGTTTTATGAACTGATCGTTGATCATAACCTTACATTTGTCATATTTATTTGTCATAGCTTAACATTTCATGAGCTATACAAGTTTTGTATCTGCGAATATTAGTTGCAGTGATGACTAATAAATTTGTATTAACATACGTAAAATCGTTTTCATCGTTTCATTGGATCTGAATCTATAGTTTTCTAATCATCGATATTAAAGACAATGTGAATACATCGACAAGAGTCAAATGGTGACAAGATGACAAGATAAGTATTAAACTTTATACTTTCGGTATTCACTATTTGGTAGTGCGAAGTATACTGTTTGGTTTACATTGCACTACGAAATAGTGAATAGTCACTATTTCAGTTTCAGAGAATGAAAAGCCGTGCTCTGTAGAGGATCTCCGGAGACACGAATTAAACGATAAATAAATACATTACTATTATTATAATTATTATTATTATTATTATTATTATTCACTTTTTTCTATAAAAATGATATAATCTCTGATCCAAACATACTTATAATTGAGTATTTTCGCTTTTGCTTTTGTTTTGAGTAGTAGTTTATAAGTTTCTGAATTGAGAAGTTCGTTCACGTAGATTTGGCCTCTAAATGTATTTTCAACTAACTCCGGGAAAATTTCTTTTACATTTATAACCTTCACTTGTTTTTTAGCACTGATTATGTAATCACGAATTTCAATTGATCTTAGCTTTGTAATAAACGAGTACTTATCAATCTTAGACTTGTCACTTCCTTTGTTTCTGTTTTTCTTATTTTCAAGCTTGCGTACTGTTAGAATATCACTTTTAAGATTTGATATCCTCAGAAAATCGAACACTGCTCCAGCAATTTCAGTAGGTGACAACTTGGAAGTAACAATGTCAGAAATTCCGGGAACTACCAGTTCAGCTGTTTTTGAGGTACTAGGATGTGAGGAGCCCATACTCTTTGATATGACATGAGCTTTCAGTTTCGATAATTCCTCAGACAAAATCTTCGAATTGTCAGTATTCTCTTGTTTATGTCTATTGAGTTCCTTTTGAAGTTCTGAAATATCAGTGGAATTTTTTGTAACATTATTTTGTAAAGAGTTGAATCGAGAGCTAAGATCATCAAGTTTTTGTGACACTGCATGATTAGAGGTAAAGAAGAAATTTATCATGACAGTTAACTTCTCGTCAGTACTTTTCGCGTCCAAATTTTCCGGCAAACCTTGTAAGGTTAATTGTGACATCATAATAGTTGGAGAAAAAACTGAATCGTTCACAGGAGGTGAGATAGTGGGTGGCGTAAATGGTGTCTGTAGCGGTGAAGTTAAAGACTTGAAGCTGGATGAAGATGATTTTCTAGATAGACGTGTACTTGCAGTACCTGTGTTTGTCGAGGGTTTTGAAGTATTTGTTCCAATATTTAGTTGGAGAGGAGATTTAAGATTATTTAATGGTGTTTGTTTGATAATTGGCTGTTTATCTGATGTAGATTTACTACGAGTCTCTGTATCACTGGCAATTAGTAGATGTTTTAGATTTGTAGCACAGCAGTGGTACAGTGACTTAATCTTCGCACAGTTTTGCAGACACTCCAAATGATAAATTCGCTTACAAGATGGACAGGAAGCTGAAGACTTTGAAGATTTTTTGCAAACAAAGCATACTCTTGTCATCAATGACATAATAAACTGCGAATAAATATAATCACGTAGAGAAATTGGAATATAAGATGAATTTAACACAGTAGATAGTTCGATGGTAAATAGGTAATAGTCACTAAAATCTCAGTATGTACCGCTTAACAAAATAGTATTTACGCATGTTAGTGTGCCTTCAATGATATTAGAATGACCATAACAACATGTAAAGCGATTACCAGGATATGTATTGCACGGATACTATTGCACTGTATATAGTATATAACATATATATTTATCTATCTCAATACACTACATGCCAACATGCATGTTGGCTGCGCAAGATGTTCCGCAGAGGAATTTTCACTCCTAACCTTTACAACAATTTCGATATAAAATCAATAAATAATCAATAATTAGGGCTTGATAGTTGTAAAGCTTAACTAAAAAACAATTCACTGAGATGTAGTACACCCAAGAAACTTGTAAAATAAAATTTTTAACCAAGATTAGTAGCAAAACATAGTCTATAAAGACAGAGCAAAAAATAGCGTGACTATGTATCTACACTCACACGTATTGGAATGGTATTACCAAAATGAACATCTGTTCATAAATTGGCCCATCTCCAAGTCTAATTTTAAAGTCTGGCAAAGTCATCAGTCAGACGAGTCGATATTACAGGAGATTTTAGCTTTACAGCAAGGCCGTGATAAGCTCGGAGTATTGTTTGTCAACCGAATGCAATGTGCGTTCTCTCAGTTAGAAGAGCCGTTGCCGGAAAAGAAACAAATCAGGATCAATGTTTGGAAATTCATTCACCATTTCCTAATGAAGTTCACAGACGCTTATATTTTTAACCTGAACTCTACGCTTGTGTAAGCACTTGGAAACACGTTGTTAATTTTTTTCAGCCACCTCAAACCGAAACAACGGATAAATCTTGGACTAATCACTTTACAAAAGTCACAAATTCGAGAACAAAATTAAATGCTGTTACCAAAGCAGACGAAATGAACTCCGAGAAGCAAACCCAAGACGACAATCCCGTCAATGGTTATGCCACAAGCCAAACGTCATTGGATGCTATATCCAATAGTATCACTCCACAGCGTAAACCATCTAATTCTGGCGATTTGACCCAAAATCCTCCTTCGTTTTCTCCAGAAAATTTTCAAAACATGTTCCAACTGTTATTTGATAAATTGCAACTGGGTACACCCACTTCACAACCGTAAGTGTGCCAACGATGTGGTAAGAAAGGGCATCCTGCAGACGTTTGTTGCATGTTCACTACAGATGAGTTGCGGCCTTCCCATACTACCAAGAAACCCAAAACCAAAAAACGAGTAGGTGCTCTGGTGTATGACCACGCACCAACCAGGGCGATTAAAGCCTCGGAAACAAGTCCATTTCATAAACAGCCCTCAGAAGCAGCAATCATCACAATTAATTCTTCAGACTCTGTGATTGACACAAACAGCTCAGCCCCTGAAGATCTACCCGAAATTTGTAACTCAAATTCAGTCAACGCATTACACGATGCGCCTGTTTCTGATTCAGAATTCAGAAATTGTGAATCTAATGATAAAATAGACCAAGCTATGAATCCTGAATTCAAAATCCATGCTTCTTATAACGAAACGACAGATTACCTGATGCCCAGACACGGTGCTACCAATCACGTTAAACCCATTACTGCTAGCTTACAAGTTCCAGTGGAGGTAAGTCGAATGATAGCCAATATCTCAATCGATTCTCGGATTCGGGAATATCCGGAACCCTCAGTCAAGCAACGACAGTGGGGGACGATGACCTAGAAGGAGACGGAAAAAAGATAGTCTTGTGTCTCAAGAGTCTTTTACGATACTGAAACCCGATACAAAGACGTAGAAAAACAATGCCTTGCGGTAGTCTACGCCATTCAACATTTCAGACTGTATCTCCAGAAACATTTTACTCTCGTAACTAGTAACTCTTGTGTCACCTGGTTAAGGGACAGTGCGACTGTCACCGAAAGACAAGCTAAACAGCGCTCCAAATAAAGTAGATACAAATTTAATATCGTAGTCCACCACAAAGTTACCGAACAATACCCGGAAGGGCTCTCGTATAACCCAAAAGAGCGTCCCAAATCTACAGAATACCTAATAAATAATAATACCGAAAATATTCTTTTAGTATTACCAATTTCTGTTTTACTGAAACCAACAAGATCAGATAAAAGAACTTCTTCAAAGGCGGCCTCCATCGGAAAATACCTACCGGGAGAGAGCTCTGGAAAAAAACCGTCGAGAGGAAGCGATATTCAACTATACTCCCCAAGAGTTAGCCGAAATAAAACGAACTAGCTCAGACACCGCGAAAACAATTTGCCAATCCTTAAGCAAACTTCTCACTCTCTTTCAGAGCGAAGAAGATTCGCTAAACAACGACACCGCACCCGAAATTGATGTCGACGAGTTTCTTAGAGATAACAGCGACAAAACTGAGGAAGGGATCAAGTAGCAATATCAGTCCAGAAGAAACAGGAAGAAGCAAAGATCCCAGCGAAGCAGAGTATCCCATAATCATAGAGCCAAGGCCTTCGACCTCAGCAGACGATATCAATACAAGCAACGTCATCGATACATACGATGAAAATGTGTAACAGGGTAAAATTACCCTTAATCGATAAGTCACCGTATATTGATAATTATTCGACATAGCACTGGCGCGTCTCGATCTTCGGGCCTAAAGAGAGAATAGGAGGGGATAGTTTTGGGTTATTATAGGTGAGCCGTGCAGTGAAAAAGGGAGAAGTAGTGTGACCGCCAGACAGAGTGCCACGGAAAATTAAGAAGGACCGATCCCCGGAGTAGTGACGAGACGAAGGAAGCCAACTACAACTAGGTCTTCCTTCTCAACAAGTGAGTTAGATCATCGTTTTGTTCGTCAAGGTATCAATTATTGCTCTGTGGGAAAGAAGTGGACCGCGGTTTACCTAATACTAGGTTGCTTCTCCTTTTTTATTTATGAATTGGATCGTTTAATCGATAGTTATTTAATTAATCAGAATTTGATAATATTTGTTAGTTTGGATTGAGTGATTTTCCTGGGGGCTTATACCCGAGAGTCACTTAACCGACCTTGAGGGACAAATTCTTTCTACATTCTTCGAGAGAATTTTTAACTAACTAAAATTAATCAATTAAATTAATTAACATCTAAAAAATTCGTTTATTTAATCGTTATAATTTTATAACAATTAATTCAAGACAAAGTGATTGATTTTGTGCTTGAAAAATAATCGAAAAGCATTTTCTCGTGGAATTTTGGTCAAGCGTTGATATATCTGCATCACACTAATTCCAAATACCCAAGGTCAATAACTCCCAAACTAGCGAATGTTTTAGAATCAAATTTGAGTGAGTCGACTTTTGTCGATTTTAACAACATATAATTTTACATAGAATTTGCGTCAACATTTAATTTAGAATTTATTAATTCATTTTTTTTTATTTATTGTTAATGCTTACAGAAAGAGAAATTAACTCTTACAGCATAGGGAGAGGATTGCTAAATTTATTCCATAATTAACTCAAATAATAACTAAAATAAATTCTTTTTTCGTATATAAAAAAATAAATACAAATTGTATATTAAAAAAAGAGAAAAAAATAGTACTAATGATGATTCTTGTTTGTTAACTACAAATGCTATAAGTTATACACAAAATAGTAAAATTCAGTACGGTAAAATGGGACATATGCAAACCAGGAATCTAAATTAGAATAACTGACTTCTTCAGGATTAACGTTGCTTGCCATAAAGCTTTTGTGATTAGTCGCGTTGAGAATTTATTAATAGAATTATTTTATATTCTGAATTATTCTATCACGTGTAAATTAATTTATTTATGCTTAAGTCCGTGGATTTAGATAAATTAAATTTACTGAAAATCAAAAATTAACAGCGTGGACATTAAGTCCAAGAATTTAGTTATTTCTTGTTGAAAATTTTCACTGATAAGTTTGGTTATAAATAATTAATTTTCGTCGTCTTTTATGTCGACGGATTATTAAGACCTCTGTCTACATATTTTAATTTATTAATTCAAGATATTAAGACCTCTTGTGTTAAATATTTATTGTTGTATTATTAAGACCACGACAATAAATTAGTTAGGAATTTTAATCTAGTTAATCAGAAAATAAATTAGCAATCAAAATTTGGAAGTTGAATATTAGTTCGAAGTGAATTGGAATTTCGCTGTTAATTGAAAAATATTGTTTTATTAAATTCTAATGTTTTCCGCATCTTCAAAAGTTGGAGGGTCATAGGCGACAAAAGGGGGCCCAAATTGGTGGTTCCCTACGTCATTCCCAACTAAATATAACTAAACTGTTATATTCCCTCTTGTTGTCGGCTTATCTTGGTTTTTATCTGAATCGTTAGATTTTTCTGAATTACGGTGCAATTTATTTTTATCATTATTTTGCGAACGCTTTCGTCCTTGTTCCGTTTCGGTAAGGGTGTCGTTAGGGTTGCCCGATTCGGTTTTGGTCCTTTCGCTAATTAGTTCGCCGTTTTTATCTACGATTTGGCCACTCGCGTGGTCATAACGGATGCCCATGTCCGCTAGTTCGTCAGGAATGAGGACTCTTCCAAAAATTGAGGTTTGAGGTTCTAGACTGTCTCCTAAATATTCTGTGAACCGAGATCTATTTAAGTTCCGAGGGGTTAGATTATTTTTGTTTGCTTCATTTGTAACAGGTTTTTTTTCTGTCCAATTGGCCCCTAATTAATTAATAAATAAACTAAAATTTCAATAACAAACTACGATAATTATTAGTGCGCCACCAGGCTTATTATCACGGTTCCTGGAATCGGTCCAGAACTGAGAAAACTTATCTTAGGATAGAGAGAGTGGAGGAAGATGCTGTTGAATGATAAAAATTTAATTAAAAAATTGGCCAATATTTATTAACAATGAAAAAAACTTAACATTATCGTGACTAATTAAAAAGTAAGAAAATTACACTCACTTACTCACACAGTCCACACTTGAGGAGGGTTTACACTTTTTTGGGGTTCACCCTTTATTGGTCAAACGAAAGTATCTCTGTCATACTTGTACAACAAATGGAATCTTAAAAACCATTTTATACATAAATAAATGAAAATTTTCAAAAAAAGCGCTTCGCTCTTCGATAGATAATTTAATTATCTATCGAAGAGCGAAGCGTTTTTTTTTAAATTATATCTTATACATGAACAAAACATGTTTGAAAATTAACTATCAACCGCTCTTAACAATAAACTTATTCTCGACGAGCCCCTTTCGGCGTCTACCCGTCGATTTCTAACACGTGCCCCTTTTCGGCGCCTACTCGTATAAAATTATAAACTAACTTAACTATTTAATCACCCGCACAGAGACCAATTGTATGCAAGGGGTCGTTGACTCGGCTCATAGGAGTAACAGCCTAGCGACCAAACGTAGACCTAGATGTTCTGCAGCACACTTTCATAACCCACTCCAACTACAGCAGTAACAGCCCAGTGACCAAACGTAGACCTAGATACTCTGCAACTCACACATAACCCACACTTATCTTACACACTGACACTACTGACTGACTACATTAAAAAATTTAATATTTTTGACGAATTCTATTGATTTAATTTTGACCTTAAAAATTATCAATTAAAATATTCAAAATTTTTAGCACACAATAACTAAATTCCTGGACCAAATGTCCATGCGGTTAAATATTAATTTTCAGTAATTTTAATTTGTCTAAAAATCCACGAACTTAAGTTAAAAATTAATAAACTGACATGAGATAAAATATTTCACAATATAAAATATTTCAATTAATAATCCCTGATATAAATTCCATGTAAAAATTATCAATTGTGAAAATCGACGCACTCAAATTTTGGTGCTCGAACATTTGCTAGTTAGGTTGTTATTGACCTTGGGTACTTGGAATTTACTGCGACGCAAAAATATCTATCAACGCATGACCAAAATTCCGCGAGAAAACACTTGCCGATTAATTTTCAAGCCTCAAAATTAATCACTCGGTTTTTTGAATTAAGTGTTTATAAAGTTATAACAATTAACAAAACGAATTTTCAGATGTTAAATAATATAATGGATTAATTTTAGTTAGTTAAAAATTCTCGCGTAGAGTGTTGAAAGAATTTATCCCGCAAGGTCGACTGAGTGACTCTCGGGTATAGATCCCCATGAAAATCACTCAGTTCAAACTAACGAACATTATCAATTCTGATTAATTAAATAATTATCGATTAAATGATCCAATTAATAAATGAAAAGGAGAAGTAACCGAGTATTAGCTAAACTGCGGTCCACTTCTTTCAAACAGAGTAATTGTTGATACCTTGACGAACAAAACGATGATCTAACTCACTGCTTGAGGATGAAGTCCTAGTTGTAGCTAGCTTCCTTCGTCTCGTCACTACTCCGGGGATCGGTCCTTCTTATTTTTCCGTGGCACTCTGTCTGGCGGTCACACTACTTCTCCCTTTTTCACTGCACGGCTCACCTATAATAACCCAAGACTACCCCCTCCTATTCTCTCTTCAGGCCCGAAGATTGAGACGCGCCAGTGCTATGTGGAATAATTATCAATATACGGTGACTTATCGATTAAGGGTAATTTTACCCTGTTACACATTTTCATCGTATGTATCGATGACGTTGCTTGTATTGATATCGTCTGCTGAGGTCGAAGGCCTTGGCTCTATGATTATGGGATACTCTGCTTCGCTGGGATCTTTGCTTCTTCCTGTTTCTTCTGGACTGATATTGCTACTTGATCCCTTCCTCAGTTTTGTCGCTGTTATCTCTAAGAAACTCGTCGACATCAATTTCGGGTGCGGTGTCGTTGTTTAGCGAATCTTCTTCGCTCTGAAAGAGAGTGAGAAGTTTGCTTAAGGATTGGCAAATTGTTTTCGCGGTGTCTGAGCTAGTTCGTTTTATTTCGGCTAACTCTTGGGGAGTATAGTTGAATATCGCTTCCTCTCGACGGTTTTTTTCCAGAGCTCTCTCCCGGTAGGTATTTTCCGATGGAGGCCGCCTTTGAAGAAGTTCTTTTATCTGATCTTGTTGGTTTCAGTAAAACAGAAATTGGTAATACTAAAAGAATATTTTCGGTATTATTATTTATTAGGTATTCTGTAGATTTGGGACGCTCTTTTGGGTTATACGAGAGCCCTTCCGGGTATTGTTCGGTAACTTTGTGGTGGACTACGATATTAAATTTGTATCTACTTTATTTGGAGCGCTGTTTAGCTTGTCTTTCGGTGACAGTCGCACTGTCCCTTAACCAGGTGACACAAGAGTTACTAGTTACGAGAGTAAAATGTTTCTGGAGATACAGTCTGAAATGTTGAATGGCGTAGACTACCGCAAGGCATTGTTTTTCTACGTCTTTGTATCGGGTTTCAGTATCGTAAAAGACTCTTGAGACACAAGACTATCTTTTTTCCGTCTCCTTCTAGGTCATCGTCCCCCACTGTCGTTGCTTGACTGAGGGTTCCGGATATTCCCGAATCCGACGCACTAACAGCCCGAATGAAAGGTTTATTAAAATCTGGATATTTTAGAAAAGAATCTTTGCAGAGGGCATTTTTGATATCGTCAAATGCCGTTTGCCCTTCTTCTGTCCATATAAAGGGTTTAGTTTTTCGCGTGAGGTCCGTTATCGGTTTAGCCCTTTCGGCAAAATTTTGGATAAATCCTCGGTAATAATTAGCAAGTCCCATGGGTTTTCTGGCTTCCGTATGATTTCTCGGTCGCGAGGCATTTTTAAGTGATGAAACCTTTTTCGGGTCCGGTCTTATAACCTCTTTCGTAATTACTTGACCTAAATAATCTACTTCCGGACAGATAAATTTAAATTTTTCGGGTTGGAAGGTGAGACCTGCTTCTCTTAATCGATTGAACAGTCTTTGAACTCTTACATCATGCTCTTTTAGGGTTTTGCCATAGCTAGCTAGATCATCTATATAAATGAAAAGTTTCGTTCCTTTTAACCCGCTTAGCGTGGAGTCCACCTTTTTGAAAGATAGACGGAGCGCATTCTAGACCAAAGGTCATACAACAATATTCCCAGTAACCATCTGGTGTAGAAAATGCTATTTTTGGCGCATCTGCAGGATGCATTGGGACCTGGTGGAAACCCATGGCGAGTTCGAAGACGCTGAAGAAATTAGCGTCGCCTTACTGGTCTAAGATATCGATAATTAGGAGTAAAGGATAGGCATCCCCTCTAGTGATTTCATTTAGTTGCCTAAAGTCGATAACCATTCTATATTATTCCCTGTTTTTCAAGGTTTTCGACGTGACTGGCGATTTCTTCCCGATGTTCTGGGGGAAATCGGTACTGTTTTATTCTCACCGGTTCTTTGTTGGTAGTTTTAATCCGGCAGGTGAAATTTTTCGAGCAACCCAGCTTGTCTCTGGAAAGATAAAACACGTCGTGGTTATTCCTGATGAGAGTCTGAACTTGCTCTTTTTTTTCCTTCTTGAGATGACCTAGAGGTATTTTCTGATGTATAGTCTTGAAACGTTCTTCCGGGTTGGCTATAGGATTAGAGTTCTCAACGGAAAAGTCATCGGACTCGTCCCTGTGTGAGCTAGGATTACTAGACAAGGACTATTCGAGTGCTTGGGGTCCGATATCTATGTCAACTGGATTGGTATTAAGATTGATAACCATACACGTGGCGTACCCATCTTTTACCTTGACAACAGCCTTTCCTCCGAGCACTCCGTCCGAAAGATTCATTTGAGGGAGGTATCCCTCGCTTATCTCGAAATCTTGGACTAGTAATGCTACTACCATTTTCATACGAGGTAGTAATGTGTAGCTTGAAGAAGATAAGATAATTGGACAAGATAATAAAATTAATGTTTGATTACCGTAGGAAATTTCGGCTTTTTCGGTTTTAAGGAAATTGTTTCCCAGGATTCCCACTCCGGGAAATTGTAAATGATCTCGACAAACTTAAAATTCGACTTCGATATTGAGAATTTTTAATTTAAACGGACAGTTTAAGACTTAAACCGCTCGGCCACGCGGTCGCTCTCCGATCCCAGTTATTGAATTTATCTACATACGCCCGGAGGTAGTCGACTAAAGTCTGATGAGATCTTTCTAGGGCTTCGTTTGATTGTGGATAATGAGAGGAAGTTGTTATTCTTTGAATTTTTCAAGCTTTAGCTAGTTGTTGGATGAGTGTGCTTGTAAATGAGGTGCCTTTATCTGAGAGAATTACTCGGGGGCACCCGTAAAGAGCGATGTAATGGTTTAATAGAGCGTCTGCAACAGTTACTGTTCTGATATCGGGGAGAGGAACGGCAGCTGCGGCTTTGGAAAAATTGTCTTGGATAGTTAAGATGTGTACGTTTCCGTCGGGGGTCATCGGTAAGGGTCCTACCGTGTCTATGCTAATTTTTTCGAAGGGCTCGAATGGTGTGTCTGTGATGGACATAGGCTGTTTTGTCTTTATTCGCGTGAGTTTATTTTTCTGGCATATCTCGCATGCTTGTATATAATTGTAGATTTTGTCTTTTATCCCTGGCCAGTAATATTTTTCGCGAATACGCCAATACGTTCTTACTACACCTTTGTGGCCCCCTATTAAGCTGTTATGATTTTCTTCGATTATTTTTGTTCGAAGGGATTCGTGTGGTACCTCGACGTTCCCTTCGCACAAGGTAATTGTTACTAGACAGTCTCTTAATTCGTGTAATAAATAAGCCTGAATATTTAAATCGTCAAATTCGTCCCCCTGCTTTGCACAACGAAGTGAATGGATGTCGTGTTTGTGCATCGACTGTCGAAGGTTTCTAAGTCCTTCGATCAGGTCGATTGGGTCTAATCTTTCGAAGTGTTTTGTTTTGATAAATACCGTGAAGATTTTACAACGACCTAACTTGGTGACAAATACGTCCCCCTTCGTAGGTTTTGAGGCGTGAAGGTCGTCGGCATTTATAAATTTTAAGTCCCGGAGCAGCTTCGCTACGGGTTTTACTATCTCACAATCAGCTGCTAAAAAGTGTACTAAATGGTCTCGGGCATAAGGAAGCCTGTCTCGGCTGATTAAAAATTTGATTTTTATTTCGGGCCTTTTGGGGGTATACTTTCGTCTGAACTTGAGGGTGAAGATATTTTTGGCCGATGATGTCTTTCGACCAGGATGTCTTCCGCCTCTTCAAAAGTTGGTGGGTCATAGGCGACAAAGGGTGGTCCGAATCGGCGGCTCCTGGCGTCATTTCCCACTGTTGCTTTCCCGCTTGTAGTTGGCCTATCTTTGGTTTTATCTGAATCGCTAGATTTTCTTGAACTGTCTTGCGATTTATTTTTATTGTTATTTTGTGGACTCGTTAATCTAATTATATTTGACGAATTTTCGCTTGATCGTCCCTGCTCCGATTCAATAGGGGTGTTATTGGGGTCGGCCGGTTCATTTATTCCTTTACCGTTTTCGTCTACGATTTCGCGGCTTGCGTGGTCATAACGGATACCCATAGCTGCTAGTTCATCGGGTATGAGAACTATTCCGAAAATTGGGGTTCGGGGTTCTGGACCGTCTCCTAAATATCCTGTGAATCAGGATTTAATTAGGTTCTGTGGTGTTAGAGAATTTTTATTTAGTTGATTTTCCTTTTTATCGTGTGTATTGGCGACGTTTCTTGTATTAATAATTTCTGCTGAGGTCGAAGGCTCTGGTTCTATGATGACAGGGTATTCCATTTCACTGGGATCTTCGCTTCTTCCCGTCTCTTCTGGACTGATGTCGCTGCTTGCTTCTTCCTCAAAGTTATCGCTGTTGTCTCTAAGAAATTCGTCGACATTAATTTCAGGTGTTGTGTCGTCGTCTAAGGAATCTTCTTTACTTCGCCAGAGTGAAGGCATTTTACTTAATGATTGGCGGATAGTTTTTGCAGTTTCGGAACTAGTTCTTTTCATTTTGGCTAGTTCTTGAGGGGTGTAATTGAATATTGCTTCTTCTAGACGCATTTTCTCTAGAGCTCTTTCTCTGCAAGAATTTTCCGGTAGAGGTCGTCTTTTAATGATTTCATCGAACATTTTGACTAGTTCCTGGGTTTTTCGTCGTTGTTTTTGTGGGATAATTGTTTCTTTATTTTCTTCGATCTTATCGTCTTTTTCAGCTTCGTCGTCCCCCTCTTGGCCCATATCTGGTTGATCAATCGTGGAGGGTCCGGGAGTTGAGGCTGGCAAGAAAACTTCGTCGTCCCCCTGTTCATCAATTCTGGTTTTCTGCGACTCGGGATCTTCTATAGTTAAGTCGAGGTTGCTATTTTCGAGATAATTTATTTTGGGTGGGGCTCGCGTTTTTCCCATTTCCCTTTTTCTAAGACGAGAAGCAATTGTTTCTCTGACTTCGGGGGTGCTACTGATTCTTGGTCTATTTTTTGATCCGAGAGGGCGACCAGGGCGTTTGACTGATTGAATCGCTTCTTTGTCTGAGAGTATTTTATTAGATTTTTTTGTTTTAGTGACAGCCATGATGGGTAGCGCTAAAGAGTTATTTTCGGTATTATTATTTAATGCGTTTTCTAAGAGCTCGAGATGACCTTCAGGGTTGTATGAGAGTCCTTCAGCGTATCGTTCGGTGATTTTATGACGGACTACGACATTAAATTTATATCTACTGAATTTAGACCGCCATTTTGATTGTCTTTCGGTGACAGTCGTGCTGTCCCTTAGCAAGGTGACACAAGGGCTACTGGTTATTAAAGTAAAATGTTTTTGGAGATACGGTCGAAATTGTTGAATAGCGTAAACTACCGCAAGGCATTGTTTTTCAATGTCTGTATATCCAGTTTCGGTTTCGTGAAAGACGCGTGAGACACATGACACTATTTTCTCTCCGTCTCTATCTAGGTCATCGTCCCCCTCTGTCGCCGTTTGACTGAGAATTCCGGATACTCCTGAGTCTGACGCCCTGACAGCTAGGATGAAGGGTTTATTAAAATCTGGGTATTTAAGAAATGAGTCTTCGCAGAGGGCATTTTTGATATCGTCAAATGCCGTTTGCGCCTCTTCGGTCCATATAAAAGGCTTTGTTTTTCGCGTAAGATCTGTTATGGGCTTAGCCCTTTCAGCGAAATTTTGGATGTATCTTCGATAATAATTGGCAAGTCCCATGAATTTTCTGGCTTCCGTATGATTTCTAGGTCGAGAGGCATTCTTAAGTGATGAAATCTTTTTAGGGTCTGGTTTTATGCCTTCTTTCGTTATTACGTGGCCTAAATAATCTACTTCCGGACAGAAAAATTTACATTTTTCAGGTTGGAGGGTGAGACCCGCTTCTCTCAATCTATTGAATAATCTTTGAACTCTCAACCCATGTTCTTCTAGGGTTTTACCATAGCTAACTAAATCGTCGATATAAATAAATAATTCCGCAAGAATAACTTTTACATGAACTATAGCTTGAAGGGGATAGTTTGCCACCGGGAATGCATTGAATTAAAATTGTCAATTTTTATTATAATTACAAAAAATACTGAAATCCGAACAAAAACAGTTTCACTGTAAAAAAAATCGCGCCAAGTCCACGTTCATAAGACTATTAAGAAAAAAAAAATTTTATTTCTTTACAAAAAGATATAAAATGAAAAATTGAAAAATCCAAGTAACCGATATGGTTGCATATGATTTTCGGAAATTAAAAAAAATTTTTTTGTAAATTTAAAAATTAAAAGAAACAATTTTGAAACGTATTTAGTGTGCGTGGTTACGAAATATTTTATTTTTTTGAAATTCTTAAAATCTATCTACTAGAACTTTAAAAAAAAATTGAAGTACACAATGACGCACACCAAGTACGTTCCAAGTAACTTCGAAAAATAATAAATTTTTAATTTCGATCGTCGATATTAAATATTCAAAAATCAGTCTATTCATTCGTCGATTTCATCAAATTCAACAAATTATATTTCCATACACAATCGCTCGCCGGAACTTAGAAAAAATAATTTCATACAAAAATAATTAATTTCATAAAAGTTATTTCCCATACTAATTTAATTCTGGGACTTACAAAAATAATTAATTGAGTATTTCGAATTTATTCGAAATATTTTAATCAATCAATTATTTCAGATACGGTAAATTTTTGTTCTTTGAAAGAACAAAAATTATCGCTACACAGTTTCGCTTTTATTAGCTCGTCGACTTTTACTGCGAGCGAACAATCGTTAAAATAAAACGCCATCTATCGCACATTGGCGAACTACGTAATTCCGTTTTCTCTTTTAATCAACCAGTTAATACCGTAATACACAATAATAATTATAATAGTAATAATAATACGAATAATTAATAATCATATTAACAATTGAACTCTTGAATAAACTTAAACCTAACAAAAAAAACAGTTGTCGCGGCATGGCAGTCGACGCGGTCCCGGCTCTCGCTGCTCGCGACACCCCTTCGCCTCCCCGCTTCTAATACCTTCTTCACAAACAAGATGGTTACGCGTTCTTAAATGAAAAATTCATTTCCGAGGATGGCTTTATAACCACCCGGTGGTTCTGGTACAAGATGGAACATGATTTTGACTCCGAATATTTTTATATTCATGGAACTGGTTATGGACATTGAGCTAGTAGTAATACCTCCTATTATTATCTTGATTATTATAGAGTGTGTGCGCGCTTTACTTTGCTCCTATTTCGGAAAAATATTCTGTGAGTTCTAAGTAGTATTTGAATCTAAGGGTACATTAATTCGATGCGCATTGCTAAAGTGTCCAAATTGAGTAAAAAACTCTGGCGATTCAAATCTGACTTTTTTTGTTAATTCTAAAAACTTATTTTAGAATCCTATAGAGGTTAGGGTTATTATCTATCTTAAGATAATAATTGAACGGCATATCTTGCGAATTATCTTAGGCTATTAGAAGTAGTGACATCTATCGTGTAGACTCGTAGACTTGTTACAATGCCGGTACTATGTGCGCTCTGTTATGACGGGATTTCGCGCGTTGCGGAAGCGCCTACCACTGGAGTGGCTTGTAAACACTCATTTCACGCCGAATGTCTTCAACTCAAGCTGAAAAACAAATGTCGAGATATTCATGCCTATTTAGTAGATTCATGTCCAAGCTGCAGTATTACAGACTCTTCCATTAAAAAACTGCTCCAGTCAATTGACAGCAAATTAGATAAACTAAAATCGTGTGAGGAGAAGGTTGATCGGCTTGTTAATGATGTTGCCGGGCTTCGTAAGGAGCTTGGATCCTTGGAAACTGCGCAAAAGAAGGCTGTCGCTGACATTCAAGGGTTCAATAAGCGGCTTACTGCGGTGGAGACGAAGGTGAACGAAGCAAAAATGGGACTCTCAGTTGCTGACGAAATGGTACTACTGCGTGCTGCTTGTGAGCTAGTCTCCAATCAGCTTGTTGTAAGTGGTCTGCCGGAAACTGCAAATGAAAATGCTAAGGTGCTAGCTGGTGCTCTTACAGTTGCGATGGAATCTGCTTTGGAGCCTGATGAACTGGTTGATGCTTTTCGCGTTGGCAAGAAATCTTGTGGTGGAAGTCAGCAGCCAGGACAAGGGGCAGGTGCTGCCCGTACACTTATAGTCACTCTCAAAAACAAAGACTCCTGCAGGAAATTAATTACTGCTAAAAAGAATAAGCCTAATCTAACTGCGCAAGATGTCGACCGATCGTTTCCCAACAGTAAAGTCTACTTAAACCCACGTCAACCAGTTCAGCTTTACCAGCTTCGGGATATGGTCTTGAGGGCATTTCTCAACTTTCTCAATAACCACTTGGGTCTCTTACATCAGTCTCTAACAGTAACGCAGAACTTCCAATACTTAACATATGTTCTTTTAATGCTCAATCGCTCTTGGCTCATTTTTTTGAATTTTGTGACTTTTTTAGACTTAATCCATATCATCTCATTGGTGTTGTAGAATCATGGTTATGTGATGCTATTGCTGATCAACAAGTGAACTTACCGGGATATGTATTGTTACGTGTAGATCGCCACAGCAAACGTGGTGGAGGTGTCATGCTGTATGTCCGAAAAGAACTGAATTTCCGTCTGCTTAGCTCGTCGGCAGGCGCTGGGGAGGTTATATTACCTGAATACCTCATCGCTGAAGTCTGAGGTCCATCGCAATACAAAATCTTAGTTGCTATTGTTTATCGCCAACCTCGGTCCGGTCACATGGACATATTCGAGGATGATTTTGCTGCGAGGATGATCAATTACAAATTTTCCTGTATACTCGGAGATTTCAACGCAGATCTATACGCTCATAGCGATAAGACGCTCAGGTTGAAGGACTTCTTCACAAGAAGTGGGATGAATATTGTGCCGATGCAACCTACTAATCATTCTGTCCAAGCAAACACCTGTATTGATATCTGTGCAGTTAGCCAATTGTCTTTGCTTGACTCGTGGGGTCAATCAGACCAGCCCTTTCTATCTTCCCACGACTTAATTTACATCTGTCTCAAATATAAGCATTCAAGGCCTGTTAAACGCCTTAATAAATGCCTATCATGGAAGGAAGCAAATTTGGCTGCTGCAGCTGAGCTAGTCGACCAAAGGATGGGAGACCTAGATGAGCCTAAAGACACCAGTCAGCTAACCGTGGATCGGCGTCTAGATAACCTCAATAGGCTAATATCGGATATAGTTCAGCAGTGCGTGCCTGTTCGTCAGTTTTCAATTAAGCATCGCCCAGTTCCCTGAATCACGCAGGAGTTGCGAGATCTGCGCAGGGAACGTGATAGATGCTACAGGAGATCTAAGAGAAGTGGACACCCTTTGGCATGGGCGAGTTACGTGAACTTAAGACGACAAACTAAACTACTTTGGAAGAAAGAACAGGGGAATTATCTTCAGTCTGTCTTCTCCCGGGCTGGCCAAACGAAAGACTTCTGGGTTGAAATGGACAAGCTCGGCTTAACTGTGTCATCAGCAAAATCGCGATTGCCATTAAAATTCGATATTGAAGAGCTCAATACTTACTATGTAACTATTATTGAAGGCAAGAAGCTTCCTCCGTTTGATGAAGTCGTGGCTAGCGCTAATCGATTATATGACAGCGAGCGGTTCATCTTCAGCCGAGTTAGGACCAGTGATGTAGTCAAACATCTTGCTGTTGGCACTTCTCGTGCTACTGGTGTCGATGAATTGTCAGTACAAGTGCTGAAGACTTTTAAAAATGTGCTAGCTCCGCTCATTGCAAGCCTGATTGACCTCTCATTAGTAAATAAGTGTTTCCCGCAACTATGGAAATCTTCTCTCGTCACGCCGATCCCAAAAGTGCCCAACCCATAATCTCTTGCTGATATGCGGCCAATCTCTATACTTTGCGCAATGTCAAAAGTCGCGGAGCGCGTGGTACTAAATCAAATTATTAAGTTTCTTGATGATTACAGTGTCCTTTGTCCTGAACAGACTGGCTTTAGACCTTTCATGGGCACACAGACTGCTGTAGTGAGACTTGCTGATGACATTCGTGCAGGAATCGATGAACAACTGATTACTATCGATGTGTTCTTAGACTTGACAAAGGCGTTTGATTCAGTGGATCACCAACTGCTGCTGCATAAGCTATTTAAACTTGGCTTCTCGCATGATGTAGTGCAGTGGGTATATTCATACCTCGTGGACCGAAAACAAGCGGTGAGAGATGGCGAGAAGCTGTCATCCTGGCAAGAGTGCGTAGTTGGAGTACCTCAGGGTAGCGTTCTAGGGCCACTACTTTTTTCATTGTACATAAATGACTTACCAAGCTGCCTGGATCACTGCTCCAGTCTGCTGTACGCTGATGATGGTGTTATTTATTACTCATGCAAACTGCATGATCTGGATGACGTTATTAGGAATGTTGGTGAAGATATTGACACGATTGAATCGTGGTGTCGGCGGAACAAGCTCAAGATAAACTCCCTAAAAACGGAAGATATGGTTTTTGGAAGTGGCTATAATATCAACTCCTTTGATCCTGATAATATACGGAGACTCAAGATAGCTGGAGAAAATATCGAATATGTTGGGAGTTTCAAGTATCTCGGATTTATTCTAGATCCCACGTTGTCTTGAACTGGTCACATTACTAAAATTTGCAGCTCAGCATCAAGAACACTTTACCGCATTCGCCAGTCTACAAATTGCCTCAATACTGCTCTCAAAAGGCAGCTGGTCATCAGCTTAATCCTACCGATTTTTGATTACTGTGCAGTTGTGCTGACGAACCTAAACTTGAGCTTGGAAAAGAAACTAGCAGTAGCATTAAACAACTGTGTCAGATTTGTGCTGCGGAGGCCACTTGGGGTGCATATCAATGGCCCTCGGCTCGAACTTGGATGGCTTTCACCCCTGAATCGCCGATTATATTTAATTGGTTGTGCTTTCTATGGCATATTAATGCTCGGTAAAAACGCATTACTAAGCCGGAACATTAGGCCAAATCCAAACATTGCAAGGCACCGGGACAACAATAGAACTGATGCGCTTATAGCGCCGATTCCACGCACAACAACGTATCAACATTCCTTCCTCGTGCTTGGAGTTGCCTTTTGGAATTCACTGCCACCTGCTGTCTCAAGTCCTGTAACCTTGGGGAAGTTTAAAACGCGCTGTTATAATCATCTGCTCAGAATTGAACAGGCTGAAATCTTGGGTCCATTGTTCGGCCAGTCATAAACTCGGAAGTGATGCTGTGAAACTCTTGACTGATAATAGACTTTTAAAAAAATGGTACCTGATATCATGTTTCTTTTGGAACTTTTTCCTGGTTATTTCCTTCTTTTTGTTAAGTTTAACTTTGAATACGTACTGATGATAAGAGACCAAATAATAAACATTATCCTCTTCGAAAATTATCTTTATAAAAATGTTTAATATCTATAATTAATCACACTATTATATATTAATAAAAATCACACACTCTGTAATATTTTATGTATCTTTTGGCTGTTAGGGGACGTTGTCCTACAGTCAGTTAATAAATTACATTACATTACATTACATTACTACTCCTGTATTTTCGATGTTACAGAGGACCTCGTCGCACAGTTCTTCAATGCAGAGTAAGTTAAGGTCGGAGTCGGTGTCCAGAAGTGCGTTTAATCCCCCATTTCGAAGTGCTGGGCTTCGTAGGTGGACTGTGGGACCTCTTCCTGTGGTTATGCACTTTGGTTCGTCCTTGACTGTGCTCGTAGCTCTGCTGCGGTCATCAGTTGCTGGATCCGTGATTCCAGGGGCTGCTCTCAGCGCCTCTTCTTTTGATTGGGCCCTTTGGTCGTTTCTTGCAGCAGATGGAGTAGGATGGATTGGGCTGCTTATTTAAAGGGCTTCTTATTTTATGAATGAAAATAGATGATTTTTCTTCTAGTTTTAGATTAATTTATAAGCACTAAAACTTACACCTTCACAATTGTATTTTTAAACGTAATTATGTTAATGAATTTTAATTATTTGAGCTAACGTCCTCCAGTCCCCCGTAGGGTAAAGTGCGCAAATTTAGCTTTTAGAAATATTTTAAATAAAATTATTGGCCGGATTCTCGCCTAAGTGCAGAGCAAATTAGAACTTTGAGAATACGACTTACTATGATAATTCTTATAAGTAATACGTGGCCTGCCGGTTGAACCGAGTCTGAACTCGTCTTAAGTGCAGCGCAAATTAAGATAAGGGACTACAAGGCACGGGCCCGTCAAGTTAGACGCGGAAGTCGAATTAACTAAAAAAGACAAGGCGTTGGCTTATGCTCGCCTTTTTGAAACTTCGCGGTGCTGAACTTGCAGAAGTCCCCGCTAGTCAACCAGCAGTCGCGTAGTATGTGTTTTATTGTGGCTTTCGTTCATGGAAAACTCTTTCATCTACGCGGGCGATTTTTATTTAAGAAAAATTTTGGGGTGGACATAACATCTTTCATACCGGGCATCGGAGCACTATACTCATCATCGTTATAAAAGTTTTTAACTTTTACTTTCACTTCATCGGTCATTATCCTCCCTATAAAAAAAATATCAAGTGATT
Organism: Cotesia vestalis; assembly: GCA_000956155.1. Classification (NCBI taxonomy): domain Eukaryota; kingdom Metazoa; phylum Arthropoda; class Insecta; order Hymenoptera; family Braconidae; genus Cotesia; species Cotesia vestalis. The sequence goes on along the minus strand of JZSA01006631.1, from coordinate 1,602 downwards.
AAGTCTTAAGTTATATACCATATTTTACTTAAACCATAAATTTTATATTATTTATACCTAATTTCGATTTAGGTGTTGAAAGTAGACCTTTTTCTTTAACCAACATTTTTGCTACTCGTGACAAGTGTCTTGATGTATTCATAGTTTCGCAAATACGCCTTTCACTCCATTTTTCAAGTAATAATGTTAAGATTTGTATTTTTAAAGATTTTTCCGTTCCTTTATCATTAAATTTGTCATACAGTATTTTAATTAAAGAGCGAAAATTTTCACCATCATCATCGATCGGTTCTCCATCGATAGAAGAGAGTAAAAGCTTTTTTAAGCAGTCAAATATTTCATTTATTTTGTTGTTCAGAAAATATTAATCATTTAATTTTTTTAATGAAATTGGTGATTGATTCAACAGTTGTAAAGCGTGATTTATTGCAGGTAATTGAGTTGCAACGCTAACTTGGGATGCCTAGCTTGATTGTGATTCTTTGGGTTCGCTATTAAATGACATAGAACTTTTAAAAAAACCAATAAAACATGTAATTGCTAGAAATGTAGAGAATGAACGTATAAATAATTTGAAAAACTTACGTAATGATAACGGAAGATCTGTGGCAGTCGTGTGACTGTAGTCTCACTATTGTTTTCATTACTGTCACTAGAGTTATCGTCATGGTCACTTTTATCAACATTAAGATCATAACTAGTAGTTGTTAGTTGCTCAACGATATTCGTAGCTTCTTTTCGACATGAAATACATAATAAAGAATAATCACCTAATCCTAACGTTGTTTTCATAATTTCAGTTGCTGAACGCAAAGCAAATCTTTTGAAATGGGGCTCCAAATCAAAAGGATTAGAACACTGACTGCGTTGTTTACTTGATGCCATAATGTGGAGATCAAATTATCTCAATTAATGTAGATTGGTACAATCAAAATAATAAACACCCTCACATATTTTACAAATGAGAACATACTCTAGTAAACTGGCTGTAGGTAAGTCTGTAATTATCATGCCCTAGGTTATCGATGGTATTAACGTATTAAAATTTGAATCTTAATCATTGTAATGGTAAATTCGGACAATATATGGAGAACATAATACCTTAAAATCATATAATTACATTAATTATGTTATATAAATAATATTTATGAAAAAAAAAATTTCTGCATTTTTAAAATGTTGAAAATTTTTTTTTCAACTAAATAAAAAAAATAGAAAAAAAAATCGACCCACTCTGGGATACATGGGGATAAGTGTAGAATTGATTGAAGTTTTTTTTTGAGAAAAAAAAAATTTAGAACGACGAACTTCGAAATAATAACGATTTTATACAAAAAACGCGATTATTTCATAGAAGCGATCATGTTAAATTTTTTTTTATTTATTTTTTCAAAAAATTCAATTAAAAACAAAAATTTTGAAAAAAAAAAACGTCCCGAAAGGTCAATTTTTGAGAGAGTTATGGCTATTTGAAAATTAAAGAGCCATTTTTTGAAAACTTCATAACTTTTTTTGGGTTGGATAAAAAAATTTGAAAAAATTCTGAAAAACGTCTTTCATCGAGTAGAAAAAGATAAAAAATTTTCAGCGAAATCTAAAGGG